>CAAKHD010013253.1:94544-117722 GCA_901007705.1 Fistularia tabacaria | reverse complement strand
AGATAGATAGATAGATACATACATACATACATACATACATACATACATACATACATACATACATACATACATACATACATACATACATACATACATACATACATACATACATACATACATACATACATACAGTAAATATTACCTACCCAATCTATGTTCAGTACCTACCTGTTACCTCGAACTCTGGGAAATTAAAAATATTAGTGGTGCAATGGTCTCAATTAAAGGCATTGCGCATGATCATGCCAAGTCATCACTTCATCACTGCTGCATGATTGAGAAAAGTGAAGATCTATGGCTAATTCATGCTGAACTCAGTTACAGTGGTCTTCAAATGAAGTAGCCATATGTTTGGGTCAGCTTTTTATGAAATCCTCATGGTGACGGAGGCTGGCAGGGGAGGATTTATCCATGCAAACAGATGGACAGGGAAAGAAGGAGGGAGCCTTCAAGCAGAGCGAGACCTACTGGGCATCTCCTTATGGTAGAATGAATTACAGACCTCTGGCAAAGCGTAATGTCAAAATGTTGCACATTATTCCTGAGTGATTATTTTCAAATTGACTTACTTGATTTGAATGGACCTGACTTAATTTACCACAAGTTCAGTGAAAAATATATACATTTAGTACAGATCAGAGACAAATGAAAAAGGTGCCGACACCTTTGTCAAAATCCCAACATTCTTCAACAACAAAAGTGAGGATACATGCTGTGAAAAAAAAAGTCAATCATTGATTGATCCAGTCAAGTACAAATATGCAAAATGCACAACTGACTAAAAAACCTTGTAACTTCATTAGATAGTTCTAGTCATCTTTAAGCTGGACTGAAGTTGAAGTTGATTAATCTAACTTTCAATCAGATTGGAAGACTGAAATTATTTATTTCATTTATTATAATTCAGGTATTGGGAAACCGGTTGGTGTTTAATGAAAAGTAATGACATTCAAATATTCCTTTACTAATAAAAACACATTTAAAAAGTGTCCCCCTAAGTATTCCCTTTTACTATTAGGTATAATACTTTCTGCTGGCGAGTGGGGTCACTTATTTTCTATGTCTGACCATTTCTGTCTCGATTGTCACTTATATGCTTTCAAAATAGTATGAATGGGTTTCAGTTATGTTATAAGCAGTGCCTTGCCAAAACAAATCAGAACAGTCAAAACATGAGCACAGCCTGTGGTAGCTAAACAAAAACATTCATTCAGATTTAAAACATAGTTTACCTGTTATGTACCATTTTTAAATAATTTGCCTAATGCACTCCACTTAACTCACAAACATGAAAAAGTTTGTCTTGTGCATTTTCAAGCAACAAGCACCATTATGTACAGAAAGACATGTGTGTTTTTACATGTTATAGCAGCATCCACATGTCATGATGCTTCAACAGCCTGTTTTGATGAAACCCTACAGCACTCATCCTCTTTTAGCAGTGAGAGCAACATGGGATGAAATTCACATCAGCTTTCCTGATGTGTCCTTCACAATCCACACCTGGTGGTTGTCTTACTGCCAACATAGACCTCTACCTTGTGAGAAAAAGAAATGATGTATTGAAGCCACCCTGTCTTTCACAATTGACCAGAAAATAATGGTTTGGGGTCTAAACCAGTGGTTCTTAACCTGGGTTCGATCGAACGCCAGGGGGTCTGTGAGTCAGTCTCAGTGGTTCGGTGGAGGTCAAGACAAACAAAAGACGAAAAGAAGTGATGCCTGTGATTCAAAGGCATCACTTCTTTTCGTCATATAAGCAAAATTAATGTCAAGAATTTCTTCAAAAAAATGATTTTTGGAGGGAAATAAAATAAAAAGTAGTTCAAACTTAACAATAATCGATATCAATATCGGGTTTTATCTAAAAATCCGCATTTTTGAACCCCAGTACCACATAAATCCCCCCCCCCAAAAAAATTATTATTAGAATTAACTACAAATATCTTATAGGTTTGTAAGAATGCAATTAATCTTTTATCAGCGTTTTTTTTTTTTAATTAAAAAAAAACATTTTTATTAAAAACATGCTTTTTTGGAGCCCGCTGCATATTCCTATGTTTTGAATTAAAAAAAAAAATCATCCTTTATTTTTCCTATTAAGAAGGGTTCGGTGGGTACGCATATGAAACTGATGGGGTTCAGAACCTCCAACAAGGTTAAGAACTACTGGTCTAAACATGTCTGAACAGGGGAAACCCAATATCCTTCGAAAGTCACTTTAACAATGTTTTTCATGTCAGTGTATGTTTGGAACCTTACAACAGGTGTCCATGTGACATGACAACATGTAGATTAATTTTATGGAAGCCCAGAAGACACAGAATCTACCAAACAGGAAATGCTTGGAACCTTTTTCCATGCATTCCAAACATTCAAACAACAGATCATAGTTTTAGGTCATTTGTTCCACAGACAAAGGTTGCTGAAATGAGCAGCGCTCTTGCCTGGTCCAACATGCATGAATACTACAAGAGGTGTTAATCCTTTTCATTTAATAGAACCACTGGATTGTGCAAGGCACCAAATCTAAAGAAGATTATCATGAAAGCCTACCCAGCATTCAGCCTCTTTTTGCCAGATTTGTATTTGCAAGGAAGAGAAACGATACCAGTTTCAAATTCAATCTCCCCAATATCCCAAGCCACACCAGGATAGATAAGACATGTAAATACATTCCTAGGTCAACTGGCTCAGTGTGATAAACTATGTTCACTGCCAAAAGCACTGGCACTAGCTTAGTGACCAAGACAGAGACCGAGAAAAATCAGACAATGCCATTTACCTTAAAACATCCGTAAAAAACAGTTGAGAGACGAGCCTAATTGAAGAAAACTTTGTGTACTCTGTTTCACAAAACCTGATTTTTCAAAATGATCACCACAATTTTTGCATACATCTTATGATTCAGTTTCCTGGACAAGATCAGTGATAGTTCCTGGGGTCATGGGGAGTTTGGGGTCTTTCTAATTCAGGCCCCCTCACCCAAGCAACCTGGGCAAAAATGCTCAGTTCCGGTTCCAAGAAACCGATTCCCAATGTTTGTCCCTCCTGATCCACAGCCATCGTGAAGCTCTCTCTGCAGCCTCAGAAGATTCACTGATGGCTCTTCTCTTGCACAATCCAGTGATGCCCAGGAGGCTGTATGCCTTACAAAGTGACTTTTCTATAAAGTCCCTTCCTCCAACTTCAGTGGGCAACCACATTGCACGCCACCCCTGTATGTGGCACTCCTCAACCAGCTCTGTGTCTTTTTCCCTCTTCATCTTACTAGCTTCCACGATCTTCTCCTCCCAGGGAACCGTCAGCTCAAACAAAATTACCTGCTCGGTGACTCTGAAAGTGGGACAATGTCTGGTCCAATGCTGTTTTCCATGATGTTTTCAGGGAACAATGTTTCTGTGAAAAATTTCACTGCTTTCTTCACTGTTCCCCAAGAGGCCTGTTTGCACTTTTGTTTGGGAGGGCTATCAACGGAGGGTCAGCAGGTTCTTCCTAAACACAAATTTTTACAAGGGCCAAAAGTGTGTCCAATGCTTCTCAACCACAAAAAAAAAAAACTTTTGCAAAATTAAAGCAAATGCAGCCTCAGGGTGACACAGGCCAGTGTCTGCCGAAGCCAGCTTCCCAGGGGCACAGCCGCGGATAGATGCAGAGGGTTGCGTCAGGTAGGGCATCCAGCATCAAACTTCTGCCCAAAACAAATATGCGAATCAAACCTAAGTATTTCATACCGGATCAGTCGTGGCCCGGGTTAATAACGACTGCCATTGGTGCCGATAACCTACAAGGTACCAGTGGAAATTTGGCTACTGTGGGTCGAAAGAGGAGCGGAGGAAGGCATGTTCAGAAACCGAGAGAGAAGAGGAAAGGCAAGAGTCTGGGACTAAGAGTAGGGACTTTGAATATTGGGACGATGATAGGAAAAGGTAGAGAGTAGGTTGACATTATGCAGAGAAGGAAGGTGGATATACTGTGTATCCAGGAGACCAGGTGGAAAGGTAGTAGGGCTAGAAGCTTAGGAGCAGGTTTTAAGTTGTACTATCATGGTACTGACAGGAAGAGAAATGGAGTAGGAGTTATCTTGAAGGAGTTTTTTAGGAATATTCTGGAGGTGAAAAGAATGTCAGATAGACTTATTAGTCTGACTTCGATGGACATGTTGGTGCACGCAATAGAGGTGATGAAGAAGTGATGGGCAGGTTTGGTATACAGGATAGGAACGTAGAGGAACAGTAGAGGAACAGATGGTGGTGGACTTAAATTAACTTTAACTAAAAGCGGAGGTAGGAGCACGCAGGCTGACTAGGAGGTTGTTGTCTGGTTTTCAGGGAGGAGATGAGAAAGGCTCTGGTTGGTCAGGGAGAGCTTCCAGGTGGCTAGACAACTACAAATAAAGTAATCAGGGAGAAAGGTAGAAGACTGCTTGGTATGTCATCTGGAAGGAAAGTAGATAAGGAGACTTGGTGGTGGAATGAGGAAGTCCAGGAGTACATACAGAGAAAGTGGTTAGCAAAGAAGAAGTGGGACACTGAGGGGACTGAAGAGAACAGACAGGATTACAGGGAGATACAGCGTAAGGTAAAGATAGAGGTAGCAGAGACAAAACAAAGGGCGTACGGTGACTTGTATGCTTGGTTCGACAGTAAGGAGGGAGAGAATGATTTATATAGGTTGGCAAAACGGAGAGATAAAGACGGATGAAGTGATGACTATTGTAGACCACAAAGTAGCAGAGATGAAAAGTGAAAAGTGAAGTGAGGAGAGCATTAAAGAAGATGAAGATTGGGAAGGCAGTTGGTCCTGATGATATACCTGTGGCAGTATGGACATGTCTAGGAGAAGCAGGGGTAGAGTTTCTGGCAAGATTTTTCAACAGGATCTTAGAGAGTGAGAAGATACCAGAGGAATGAAGTTGATGAGCCATACAATGAAGTTATGGGAAAGAGTAGCGGAAACTAGATGGAGAGCAGAGGTCAGCATTTGTGAGCAGCAGTATGGCTTCATAGCAGAAGTCAGCATTTGTGAGTAGCAGTATGGCTTCATGCCAAGAATGAATATTACATATTCAGTATTTGCTTTGATAATCCTAATAAAGACTCACAGAGAAGGTCAGAGGGAACTGCATTGCGCTTTTGTAGACCTAGAAAAACATATGACAGGGTGCCGAGAGAGAAACTCTGTTATTATATGACGAAGTCTGGAATAGGAGAGAAGTACAGTATGTTAGACTGGTGCAGGACATGTATGCTAGCTACGAGACAGTGGTGAGCTGTGCTGTAGGTGTAACAAAGAAGTTCAAGGTGGAGGTGAGACTTCATCAGGGATCAGCTCTGAGCCCCTTCTTGTTTGCAGTGGTGATGGACAGGCTGACAGATGAGGTTAGGAAGGAATCTCCATGGACCATGATGTTTGCAGATGACATTGTGATCTTTAGTGAGAGCAGGAAACAGGTTGAGGGAAATCTGAAGAGGTAGAGGTACATTCTGGAAAGGAGAGGAATGAATGTTAGTCAAAGCAAGACAGAATATATTTTTGTGAATGAGAGGAGCCAGGGTGGAATGGTGAGGCTACAGGGAGTGGAGACCAAGAAGTTGGGCTTAGGGTCAACAGTCCAGAGCAACAGAAAGTGTGGAAAAGAGGTAAAGAAAATGGTTCAAGCTGGTTGGAATGGGTGGAGAAAAGGGTCAGAGGTACTATGTGATAGAACTGTATCAGACAGAATGAAAGGAAAGGTGTTCAAAACAGTGGTGAGACCAGCAATGCTCTATGGTTCGGAAACAGTGACAATGACGAAAAGACAGGAAGCAGAGCTGGAGGTCGCAGAGATGAAGATGTTGAGGTTCTCTTTGAGAGTGACGAGGGTTGATAAGATCAGGAATGAGTCCAATAAGGGACAACACATGTTTGATGTTTTGAAGAGAAGCTGAGAGAAGCCAGACTGAGATGGTTTGGTCATGAATAGAGGAGGGATAGTGGATATATTGGTAGACAGATGCTGGAATTTGACTTGACAGGCAGGATCTCATTGAACCTGACCAACAGCAGTCAGGTACTGTATACATTTTAAACTTGGGTTATCTTTTTTACTCAAGACCAATGGTAGTTTCTGAGATCAAAAGATCAAAAGATCAAATAAATATTCCTCTGTTTAGATTCACATTAGCAATATGAAAACTTTATTTTTAATCAAAAGTACCAAAGTTATGAATGGCCATAGCAAATGATCCTGTTGATTGCATTGAGGGGGTGACTATAATTTTAGAGATGCCTCATTTTATTCACAGTGAGATACCTCCTTGCACCATTAGCTCAAAAATTATCTTAACCTGAATCAAGAGTTTTCAAAAGGAAATTTCAGTCGTGTGTTCCGGGTTGGTAATGGTCATTGAATTTCCCCATTGTGGGACGATTATAGTTCTATTCTGTTCTTTGCTATTCTATTCTATTCTAATTCTTTTGGTGTTGAGGACAATATCCCTACACTTTTTGTATGCCTATTTCTTCCAGTTTGCATCCCTATTACTTCCTTCAGTCACTCATGATCTATTGGTCAGTACACTATGGGACAAGGTGACATGTTCACGGGGTATGACAGCTTTTTATGCAGGCTACCTAGACTTTATTAGAGGATAGCAGGCAGGGATTATTATGATGGATATGTGGTCAGAGTGGCCAAGGTATGGCAAAGGACAGTTCTGTATATGACTGAAGGTGAATGTTTTGATATGAGCAGAAGTTATCAAATATCTTCTTGGGTATCTCATAGCAGTAGCCCTAGGGGCTATGAAAAATTGATACTATGAACACCTTTTAGAAGTCCTATAACAGATAATATAGCACAAGTGGGAGATATTTCAGTGGAGCAGTGAACAATTTGTCTATCAGTCTCTTTTGGGATGAATGAAGATTCACCCTCTTTTTGTTTGCCATAAGTATTGAGTCTAAAACATATTGAACCTTTGCAGCAACTTAAGTTTAAAAATGCTTTTGTACAATAATGCACAGTGTCCATCAGGAGAAAAACCACAGCGTTCTCTCATCTAAGAGTCAACATTCAGCCTGAGTTAAGGCAGATCCATTCTTTATCACGTGTGCAGGCTTTGACAGGAAAGAACGATTACATCAATTTACATAGCTCATAGTCCAGCCCACTTGCCATTCTGTGTTTTAAAGCAAACCATTAACTAATGGGTTAAAGCTGCAACAATGTGTTTCTCTAGTCCTATGGCTAGAGTTGGAGTTCAAGTTGTTTCAGGCCCCTCTGAGTTTTGGGCAAACTCAAGTGGCTTAAATGGTGATGATATTCAGCGCTTCATTAGAAGCACTGAGTGTTGTCCAATTTTCGCTCGTCTCACTAAGAACATGCTCACTTTTGTACAGACCCCAAATAGTTTTGAATACCTCATGTTTCTCATTGTTAAAATAAGTGAAAGAGAGAGAAGAGAGAACAAATACATTATTGCATTGATATGCTTAAAAAATATATGAAAGGCCAGAGTTTTCGACTTCACATGAACCTTTTGCTGTTACTTGTAACTATCCTGATATTTTTTTTTTTTCTGAGCTGCTGTTCAAAGTGACAGCAGCTCAGAATGTAGATGAATTTGCAACGAGGCAAGAAAACAGTGAGTCTTCGTTACTGTGCCTTGCCATCCAGCGAGGTTGCTAGATTAATCATGTTTTCGAATAGAGGAGTCAATACCTCTCTTTAATGTTGGCCTGATCAGAGGTGCAGAAGGCAGCAATGTCATACACACACAGACATACACAATACGTACACTGCTCCAGCCTGTCGTCTGTAATTTAATCAGAGTCCCAACATGCTAATACATCACAATTACTGCCACAGTCTGGATGGTGCCATTAGAAATGAACCAAGTCCATTACCAAAGAGGGGACGCGTGAGTGTGGCCATTTTAGAGTGCAAGCCCTCATGACTACAGATTTCTATTTGAAAAGTGACGTGCTCTCAATCTCTCAAAAGGACTATTTCATATTCAATTATAATGTCTTTACATCACTGGGATTGCTGTCTGTATGCTAAGTCAATAACGGGCCAGGTAACTTGTCTGGGTATGGAGAGAAACATTAAATATTAAGGTTGTTAGCACTTTTGCTGAGGCAGATTGGATCGGCTGTCTGACAGAAGTAAACCAGAGAAATAGATATATGAGAGATGAGGGGAAAAATAGTGCTCTCGGAGTTAAATACTCCAAGTTCTTTGATTTTCTAAGCGATTACCAGCATACTGTTGGCATCACATAAGTTGATAAAAGTATCTTAACCTGAGGCTGGAACTCTCAGACTCATTTTAATCCTACTCAAAATTATCTCACTTTCATGTGTAATTTTTTGACAGGGAATTATAAATAGTAAGGTAACTTTTTTCCTGCAATTGCGCTATTAGGCATAACAACTTTATTGGCCATTCACACCAGTTTACTTTGACCAGAAAGTTAATTCAGGTAGCAAGAGTATCATATGCAGGATATTTCTAAAGGATCCACCTTAAAAGAACGACTGTGGTCAAGGACAGGTGGTATCATAGGAAAAGTTATCACTTCACCTCATCTCATAAAGATTGCCTCCAATGAAGTTGAGTCTGCTCATGTACAAGGCACGTGTTGTTAATATTAGGTGACCTTTATCAAAAGTAAAGAATTAAACTGGTCTCTACCTGGATGGATGTGTAATTTAATACACTTCTGTATCACCATCTCCTCATGTACCTGCATTGACTGGCTACAATTATTATTACACCCCTCCACCTGCACAGTAGGTTATAGAGAAGAAAATTAAATGATTAATTCAATTCTACTTCACTTACACTTACGAATTTTATTTCAACAAGTGCAGGCCGTTATTATTTCCCTGAAGTTTTTAGTAACCATACAGTCACCACAAAATCTATAGCAGCTAACATAAGGGCAGGGCATTTCTGTCATATCCCAATAGTAATGTCATTTATAAGAGACTGAGAGGTCAGTAATAAATATATTTTATAAGCTATGATCTCTTCTTTTGCTTGACTCCTTTCCCCACAGCCAGCTGAACTCATGGGGAGGTGAGCAATCTACCTGCCATATTTAAAAGTAAACAGCCTTTGGGATTGTGAAAATTACAGATGGAAGCTAAAGTTGCTTTGCGAAAGCCAATTAAACCATCTTGGTGATCAGTTCCCATGACAACCTCACCTAATATCTAACGGCAAGAAAAAGGGGAAGGAGAAACGCTGTGCTTAAATGCCTCAAATTTGCATTGAAAAAGGATTCTAAGTAATACAACAATATCATTTTCTTGGAGAATCAGTGACAAAAAAGGATGTTCGTAGAGAATCCTCAACAATCAAAGATATTAATAAAATAATGTTTGTTTCAAGGGTAACGGTGATGAAAAACAATACTTATTTGGATATAAATATAAAACTGTTTCTTTTTTTCATAATCTATTTTATCCATAGGTTAAAAGGTTAAAGGTAAAAGGTAAAATGGGCATTGAATCATCCTATCATCCTTATGTAGGATTCAGTAGGACAGTGTTTTGATACATTGGCCTTTGGACAAGCATAACGCTTTCCTGCTTGATCAGCAAAAAGAAAACAGGACGTGACTGCACACGATCACCATCCCATAAAGACGCACACACAAAATTCATGTCTGCATTACTTTGGTAAAATTATAGCAGTAACAGACCTCAGGTAACCTTACTTAGGCAAGCAGTGAGGAGTTACAGGTCCAGTCAGGGGAAATGCAACACCAGAAAGAACATTGGTTCAGACATTTCATTGGTTCCGATAAAAAAATTTAATTTTGCGAGGAAGAAAGGATGACTTAGCCAGTTAGAGTGAACCTTGAATGGATTAGACAGATAAAATGGCCAAATAAATATACTTGGAAAAGGGAGTTAGATGTTTTATGCTTTGTTTAAAATTAACCATCAGCAGCAAGCTGGTCTGTACTTGTACCACAAATTACTTAAAAATCATATACAAATTCATACAGCATATTGATACATGATTAAAACTCCAACGCTAAAGAAACCACTCCAAACACCTATTTATGGAAGAGATGTACAGTTCTGCCATTAGTATCTATTGCAATGCAAAGTTATTTTTTCACCACAGACTGAAGGAGTGCCTCATATACTTCAGCAACACAACAGGTTGGTGATTAGGATACATGTCTGATTATGGAAATGTTTACAGACAGCTCTGAATGGCAACATTCTCAGCTATCTTTTCCTTAGAGACGTAGTAATTCTGGTTTTCAAAACTAATTTTCCCTCAAATCTGGCCAACATACCATCAAACTGAGCCAAGTAATCCATTCACTTGTACAAACCTTATCAAATCACCATTACCTGCATCCTTTTTATGATACCATGACAAATTTGATCATGAGGATCCTGTTTTGGGGGCATTGAAAGCAATACAATTAGAGTCCCAGTTACTTTGTGATCTTGTCAGAATCAAAATATCCTTTACTGTCATTGCAGGACTCAATGAGATTGGATTTTTTCATGCACCATGTCTCTCATGTGTGCATCAATTGGCATGTTCCTCTGAAAATTGGACTTTCAATTACATTTTTACTTAAAAATTCCTGGTGCAGCACGATCATGACAATAATAATATTATGTAAGATATTAAATTTGGATTAACTGGGCAAATGAGATTCATAAATGAAATTCACTTGCTTTTGAACTACATAAATACATTAGCAGTTTTTCTTCTTTACCAGAGAGTCTTCTTGAACTTTGCAGTGGGCCCTGTCTCCTTGCATCACTGCACTGCTTTGGGTATCAAGAAGCAGTCTATCAGGTGCAAGGAGAGAAATAAATGCTCGCCGCAAATTCTCCACACACACACACACACACACACACACACACACACACACAGCATTGGTTGTGCCCTCCTGTCCCCATAAATCACTTTTAGGCTTTCTTTTGACTTTCACTGACAACAAGTTGATCTCAGTGGAACAAATTTGCCCTTGTTTTCCACAGAGTACCTGCACCATCAAAATAATGGTGTGGCAAGGGCCATGAGATCTTAACTTTTACTATGTTTATCAGTATTCCACCTAAAAAAAAAAAAACAACCAAAGTGCAACCAGGAGTTCAGAAA
Source organism: Fistularia tabacaria (assembly GCA_901007705.1). Classification (NCBI taxonomy): domain Eukaryota; kingdom Metazoa; phylum Chordata; class Actinopteri; order Syngnathiformes; family Fistulariidae; genus Fistularia; species Fistularia tabacaria. The sequence goes on along the minus strand of CAAKHD010013253.1, from coordinate 106,594 downwards.
GGGAAACAGAACCCCACTAAAGCACACTTTTCAATGCAATGGCTACTTACCCTTTTTTTTCAAAAGAGGAAATGATTCCTGGCCTTGTCTTGCCCTATTTAAAGTACAACGTGATGTTGGGACACCTAACTTTAGATCAATGGAATGGGGCAGTAAGAACCCAGTCGACATCTAGAACACTGTTTCAACTGCTGCATAAATTTAAGTCAAGTCATATTCGCATGCAGTTTCATCTTGCCAACAAGTTCTGTCATTGTTCTCCACCAAAGCATTGTGGTAGAATCTCGAGGGTTCCATCCTCATCAGTTGACCATCACAATAGGTATTTGTTTCTTCTAAACTATGATTTTAATATCAACTACCTGAGACTCCACACACCCATCTGGGACCCTTGTTCTCTCCAGTACCTTTTTCAAACCCAAACAGCCCTGTCTATTCTGTTATTCTCTTGGCTAGACTTCAACTGCAATACTATATCAATCTATTTACCCTGAGACACAGTGTTGTATATTCCCAGTGAACAGCAAGATAAGCATACAAAAACATCCAAAATAGTCTTCTCAATAATATGTATACTACAAAGTATATCATTCTTTTTTTCTTTTGTTTCTTTTTTGTTGATTTAGGTGGAAATAATGATCACGATATCAGTTTTTTTCAAGCTACAGTTGGCCAATAGACCAAAAATAAAAAGTAATGAAATCTTCGAAACGATATCTCTTTCGTTCTGTCTTTCTTAAATATAATTTAAAGTGATTACTAATACTTTGTGAAATACATCCACATGATCTTATTACACTTAGGTACTAGACCAAGTTGTTGTTTTTTTGCCTGTCTTGTTTTGCATGCCCTGTCCTTCTCTGTCCCATGTTCTCTCTTCCTCACTGCCCCTCATCCTGTCTTGTCTTGACTCATCCTGTCTTGCCTGGTTACAGCTCTCCTTTTTTGTAGTTATATTTGATGGTACAGCTTCTCCCCTCCAGCCTCTAAACATCAGTTTAAATTTAACTGTATCTTGGAAATGAGTCAGCTAAAATCAAATGTTCAACAAAGTCTGAGTATAATCCCAGAGTCTTGTGTGTCATAAGAGCGTGAAGGGTTGCCGAAATAACGAGAGTTCTGAGGTAAGTTTGTTCACACAACCATGTTAAAATGCAAAAAGAAAACAACAACAGAAAACAGGAAGGTGATAGGGGTATATAATGTATGTGGCATTCAGCCACAGGTTCCCCCATGAATATGTATGTGATGCCGCACTTTTTTTTGGGCTGGCTCTAGTTATTCTGCCATCAGAGTGAACCCTTCTGAGGCATTAAGCAGATCAGGAAACATTTACATAAAAGTTTACAGATAATAGAACCTGACATGCACTCATATTTTTGAGCCTTAAGGTTATAGCTCTTGCCGAGTGCCTTACATATTGCATGTATTTTAATTTTACCATCGCAAAATTAACCTTTCTGTTATATTGTTTGAAAGAGTGCACTAATACACTTTTACCAATCGTTTTAAGAATTTATCAAGCTCACATCTTCACATTTTTATTTTATTTAGAAATATGAGAAAACTATTCCAAGTCTAAAGAGAAAAAAAAATTCTGTTCTTTATTTACTAAAAGGCATGTGAGGAAAAATACTTTCTGTATATCCAGTCTATCAGATAAAGTTTTAATGACAAGACCATTTGCTACGCAGTTTTCATGAAAAGCAAAATGATAGATGGATAGGAATAAACCGTTTCAAAGAGAAAGGGCATTCACAGTTCCTAAGTTATTTTACCTTGCTAATGCTAAAAGAAACAATAAAAAAATAATCACACATTTTGGGTCAAAACTTCCTTCTTTCATCATGTCTTTCATTCTGTCTTTCAAATTCTCTAGTTCTCTGCTTTCCTTCTCCAGCTTTCTCCCCTGGGTTTTGTATTAAAAATTGTGTTGAAAGCTCAAAGGCTGTAAGGGAAAAGGTTGTGCCCGTGGCAAATTTTCCATGAAGGACAGTCAAGAGCATGAGATGGATGGTTGGAGAAAAAGATGACAGGAGAGAATGAGTGAGCACAAATAAAAAAAAGGAAGAGAGCGGGGCCAGAAGACAGAAAGATACAACAGAAGAAAAATATACCAGGGAGAGTTATGAAAAAAAAGAAAGACAGTGAAAGCATAGCTAAGGGAAGGATACAGAAAAAATATGGCATGGAAGTCTAAGACAATAGTGGAAGAGATGATGGTGGGGAGGTAAAGGTTGAGAAAAGGAAGATATGACTGCCACTCACACCTCACCTGTACTTTCAGACTCCGCTTCTTGCTGGCTTCAGGGCCCAGTCATAAAATTGTGAGGAAAAAAAGAGTGAATTTAGAGCTCCAGGGAAAGAGGGGAGAAATGGGAAATTGCAGTGTGAAACTCTCTGACTCAGAAAGTTTGAACCTGAAGCTGTCTGACTCTGAGAACCTGACAAATATGACTTTGGAGTGTAATAGGACACTGAAATATTCACGAACCTGGGTTTGCCCACAGCATAAAATAAGTATGAGACTGATGCATTTGGGGATTCTTTTTTTGAAATACTACACTAAACACAGAAAATCTTTTAGGATTTGATATTGTGTCGTCTGTTAATGCGTATACACTTCACCGCTGGTTCCCCTATGCAGTGAGCAGTGCAATGAGAGAACCGAGACACTGGATAGATAAACTGGAAGAGATACATTTTGATGCTGACCAAAAATTTCATTTAAGTTGGTGCAACCGTCTCCCTCTGTGGATTCAGCTCTGTGATCCAGTTCTCCTAAATACGGCAGTTGCTGTGAATCTGCCATTAGACATTTCGCAGTGCTTACAGCCTATTTCATAACATCATTGAAATAGTATATTCATTCATATTTATGTCCCATTAATTTTCTACAAGATGGATCACATGGCTGAATGCACTGAATTCCTCATCCAGGTTATTTATTGTATTCCACTGAGCTCATCTAAAATCTATTGTGGAGACAAAATAGAAGCACCATCGTGTCACTTGCAGTGATTGAGGAGGCCAACAAAAGGAAAGAAGTTATAATGTGACAGTCTCGAGTATCGCGGACAGGATAGTTGGTACAGTCTTAAACTATTCAGGTAGAAGAAGGGTCTGTTTTCATAGCCCAGCCTCCGGGTTATCATCTATTCAGCCAAATGAAAGACTTTAAGACCAACTTCATTTATCAGAGGATGCCTGAAAATGGAGTAGTTTCAGGAGGGGAAAGCTGTTCAAAGACAGGCGGCCTTAATAATGAAGGACACCTGAAACTGTGTGACTTCACCCAACTAATGGCCAATAGCCTGCCTCTGCATAAGTTAAGCAAATTGCCAAATAGAGGGCCCAGAATGGCATTGTTAATAATATCAGGTGAGCCAGGTTTCTGGTCAATAAAGAAGTAGCTTGAAGCTGCAAGAAAGACCGACCTGTTTACTATCTGTTTTGAATGATGGAAAGCCTGTAGCCTCAAACACCTTCACACCGATTGAAACCATAAGGAGATTGCATTGAACTCAATTACAACCAGGTGCGCAGAAAAGAATATGGAAAATCTTGTATATTTTGCAAGTTTTACCATATGCACATGTTTGCCATTAGACACCCTTCTCACATAATGTGCTGTTTAAAGGAGGACATTTTGGCAACAAAGCTAATCAATCAATACGGATGGTTTAATTTTACTTACAACACCCTGCAACTTCAGGTAGTGCAGCACATCATAGCAGGGTGCAATATCTAGGTCTGAAAAACATGAATGGAATTCACAACCAAGTAATAGGAGCATCTGTCCTGAGAATGAGCCAGAAATGCCAAGGTTAGAATTGAAGAAACCTCCAAAGGTGATTGAAAATGACAGGGTGAAGGTCCTGTGGTACCTCCAGATTGGAACTGACAAACCGGTGATTGCTAAAGAGCCGGACTTCATGGTGATTGACAAACAACAATCAGAGGGCAGTGGTGACGGGCACACCCTGAGTGACTGCAACATCCGCAGGAAGGAGCATCTGAATCATAAAAATATCAAGGGCTGAAAGAGGAGCTAATATGATGCTAGAAGTAAGCAACAATGGACCAGTGATGATTTGAGGTTTGACCCCGAAACAGGGAGAGTAGAATCTCTGATGCAGCTAAGATAGAGCACAGACCCCAAGAACTCCCAGGCCTCTAGTAGAGGACATGATATCAAGATGTTGTTTCCTCATTGTGTTGCACTGATATGATTCCAAGTGATAGGAACTTCTAATCCACCCTTCCTCCCTCTAATAAGTTCAACTTGTTAACTGACTGTTCCTGTCACTGGTTTTCCGAACAAAACATCATTTTGTTTCAAATAACTGTGGAAATTGTGATGGGTAAACTCTGAAAGTGAGAGGACCATCTTTTTTGCATGGCAACTATGGTTACCAGGGGAGCATTATCCAGCTCAATTTCTTTGCCAGAAGACAGCAGGCAAAATCTACTGTTTATCCAAGTTAAAGTTGGCTATTTTCCTCACAATATACGGTAATATCTATTGGGCCTTCGTTGCAGATGACTTTATATAGAAAATAATCCTATTCATAAAAAAAGTAATTTTATTTTTCTTTTCATTTCATCCTTTGCTACTCATATAAGGTTGTTTTGATGCATTACTGCTTTGATCAAAACTCCTTTAGATGTACAATATTAGAAGTGAGTCCAGACCATGTCTTCGGTCCCCTTATTTGTTTTTATATGCCTAATTATAGGACCATTGACCTTTACTTCTGCAACCCAGTCTTTAAATATCAATTGTAACCAAGAAATGTAAAAAGTTTTGCTCCATTTTTTTTGGATAGTACTGTGGGATTACCAAATGTGCTTCTTAAGTTTATATCCTGGGACTTTGGCTGAATATCCTCCTCCTCCTCCAATATTTTGTTTCTTAAATCCTAGAGAAGGGAAATAAGGAGGAGGAGGAGGGAGAGTTCTGAATAACAGCATTCTGTAAGTGTAGTTTTAGTCATGTTTGAATTTATCCCAGAGAGGCTTCATTTGCATTTATAGCTTCCTGTCTTTCTTGAGAGATGCATCAGCATATTATACCTCCTTGTAGTGTAACTTTTGCTCCATCCCAAAAAGTTACGCTGTCAATTTTTCTGTCATTTAAGTCAGAATACTATTTGATACTTCCACTATTTAAATTTCAAGCCATGCAGGAATTATTCAAATGTCATGTATTGCCTTATTTTTATTTTTTAGTTTATTTCATTCTTATTGACGGTGTGTTCTGATAGTGGTTATTCTTTTGATGGTATTAGGCTCAAATGTGAAATTTCTGTCATTGAAGACAAAGAATGTATGGAATTTGCTGAAAGATGAAAGTCCACCAGAATAAAAGCTGCAAATATTTTCTTGAGTAATGCGACAAGTCCTCCTGACAGTTGAGTCCACACTTGCGTCAAGATTTAATTTCAGATTTTCTCAGATAATAGTACTTCGTTTTGATACATCATTATTTTTTCCATCATGTAGGAATTTATGTTGTGCTTGTAAAATGGGAGGTTTTAGAGTTGCATTATATTGTCAAGAAAAATCCTCTTTTTAACACATTTATTGAGCCTGCGAACACTTAGTTGATTCAAATTCAAGCTACTAATATTTTACGACTGCAATTTCACAGCCGGTCTCTGCTACTTAACCCATTTGGAACTTAAGTCAAGTCAAATCATAACACAGTTGTCTGATGGCATTTTTCATAAAAAGCAGGTCTACGGCACGGTGTTTACTCGCTCAGCCCCGGAACCCAGCCAAAGCAAGCAAGTCATCATCAAATACCGGTGCTTGGCCTGCCGGTGCTACAATGCGGATGCGAGCCGCTGTGTCCGGACGCCGGATTGCACGACCCAGAAGAGCGCAGAGCTCCCATTTCACACCGAGATGGAGCTGGTTGTCCCCAAGCCCTAGGAGGTGTGCAATTCAATCCGCTCAGCCATCCACACCCACCATGACCGTCCAGCTACGGCTCTGGTAGAGCAACCCAGACGCCTGGTTTCAGCATGAGTGACCTCACCATTGTGTTTGTATACCTGGACGATATACTGGTGGCCAGCCCGTCGACTGACCAGCACCTGTAGCACCTGACACAGGTTTTCCGTCGCCTGGACAACCACAGCCTATTAGTCAACCCAGCTAAATGTCAGTTTGGCCAGTCGGTGATTGACTTCCTGGCCCATATTTTACCACAAATGATTAGTATGAGAACCAAACTGAATAGACTTTATAATGAGGTTAGTTATTATATCAAATTTAACAAATTCCACATTTGATGGGTTCTTAATCTACCTTCCTCTTCTGTTAAGCCATTCCCTTAAAGGCATGAAATAATTTGTCCAACACACCACCCTGACTGGGCAGATATTAAAAAAGCCAAAGAGGTTGGGCAAGCCAATATGCAATGCAGGTGACAGCGAAAGAGCACATGCAAGGAGAGAAGTCAAAACATTTCTGTCACATTACACTTTGAAAGTGACACAGTCAGTGCCACTGAGGTTTTTCCTCTTCCCTGAGAGATAAGACACGGCTTCCTTAAAAACCCATCAAGGCAATGCTGCAGAGAGGTCGCAAGAGGATATAATCATTAGCATGTTATCCAAAATATCACATTGTGGTGCTCAGTGAGGAATAATCGATCGAGCCTTGCTGTGACTATCGAGCCTTGGAGCCAGTCTACTTGTCCAGGTATACAAACACAAAGGTGAGATCATGCATCACCAAGTCCATAAACCTCTGAAAAGTCTGAACAGCACCCTTCAAACCAAAAGGCATGCGCAGGAACACAAAAAGCCCAAACGGGAAGACCAACGCAGTCTTGGGTACGTCATCCACGCACACAGGCACCTGGTGATAAGCACGCACCAGATCCACCTTAGAAAAAATGGTGGCACCTGGCAGCCGGACAGAGAAATCTTGAATGTGGGGGATGGTCATTTGCAGTGATGTTCTTCAGACGCCAAAAGTCGCCGCAGGGGCACCTCAACCTGTCGGTCTTAGGCGCCATGTAGAGTGGGGAGGCCCATGGGCTCTTGGACTGCAGCACCATCCCCAGGCATTCCATGGAGGCAAAACTCCTTGGCAGTAGCTCACTTGGCCGCATCTCGTCGCTGCGCGAGGACAAGTGGTCCCACCATGGCGATGTTTGGGGACATGCCACTCCATCTCAGTGTGAAACGGGAGCTCTGCGCTCTTCTGGGTCCTGCAATCCGGCGTCCAGATGCAGCAGCTCACACCCCCATTGTAGCGCCGGCAGGGCAGTACCAGTATTTGACGATGACATTGCGCAGGTACTTGCTTGCTTTGGCTGGGTTCCGGGGGCCGATCGAATAGTGGACTAACTTCAGATATCTCAAAGCCCGCATCACGTCGGAGTCACCAATGTGGGGCTCAGCAAGGAATTATCGATAACGGAGCCTTGGAGTCCTGGATGAGAGATTACTTTAATTCGTGAACACAAGCATCTTACTATACAACCACCCCATATGTCAGTCAGTACAAGATGACCCACTGGAATGGTGGAGTTGAAAGGAACACAGGAACCCCCTATTTTCCAGAGGTATCTGGGGAAATGTGCGTTTAAAGGAAAAGTGTTTTGGTGACAAGAACCTTAACTTCTATGGCTGATGTTAAGGCCATCTCCAGGGAGAGTCCTCTCACCTCTGAGCCCGCTACTTTGTTTTCCCTCAAAAGATGTCAGAGTACTTTTATTTCACCTGTGATTGTTTCATATCAGATTTGGCATTCCAGTTAGTGAACAACTGTATTTGGGGTAGAACACCCAGATTTTCAGACTTAAAAAAACAATACACTTCTGATTTCTAACAAAGATATTTTCCAATCTATAATAATTTGTATGAAGGATATCTGAGAAAGCCAAGTTCAAAGAAAAAATTGCTGTGTGTGAATAGAGATGTATGGTTAATGATTGAGTGATACTAAGAAATGTTTTTGAAGTTGTCATCATACTGAATCAAATCACATAACTTGTTTTTTTTTTTTTTTTGGGAGGGGTTCCTAACTTGGTATGTGTGGATACCAACTCATAATGAAGGCTCAACTTGAATATAACCAGTAGTCAGAAGACAGTTTAGATAAGATAATACGTTATTGATCCCCATAGGGGAAATTCGTTAGAATTCGTTATCGTAAGGTTATGGATTTTCTCATTTTGATGGTTGGGTTTAGGGTGCCAAATCAGTGGGAGCTGCAATTCAAATGTATAGAATGGATGACATAACAATTTAAACCTGCTTATCCAAATCAAAAAGGCTAGCTATGATGTCACCACTGAAGTCATGCAATGTTAAAAATAAAAATTAACTGTCATTGGGGCTTTCACAAGACCATATAAGCATAGTATTTTACCCTGTAAAAGATTATTTGTGCTATTCATAATTGCAGTGTATGGTAATCTTTGTTGAACAGCCCTTTGTGTACAAAATTACAAAGTGAAGAGATCCACTGACCGGGCTGCAACATATGGCAAGCTGGTAATTAGTAGGGGTTGAGGGGATTTCAACTCCTTTGTTAGGGTCATAAATTTCACCCCCAACCACATTTCAGTGATATCTCTGTCTCTGATGGTCCATTTAGCATGTTACATGAGTTAGAGTTTGAAGAACGACCAAAGCTGGGTTGAATAATAGTGAAATAACAGCAGTGTCGAATGAGCCTTATTGCCCTGTAAAGGGACAATGTAATCCCGATATAATTTACTCTTTACTTCGATATCCATCTGCTGCATAGTCTTCTGTTCCAATGTGTTATTTTTATATCACCAGTGAATACTGTCCATAGAACGCATGTTCATAGTTCTAATTTTGAAGCTTGGCTCTTTTTTTATTATTTAAACAAACCAGAGTGTCAAACAAATCAGCAAGTTTGGCCCCCCTTTTTCTTGATAAAGATCTTTACAAACTCTCATAAACACACTTGAATACTACTAAGAACATCTCTACCCATGCAATCCACCCTTGCATCCAACATCACAATATAGATCAATGCTGCTTGAAATGAGATAGACTATGTACTGTTAAACAAAGCATACCTCTTGAATAAAACAATGTGACCCAGTGAAACCTTCATACTTAATAACTTTTTTTTCTCTTTTTTTAAACAAACACAAGTGAGCAATCTATATTGTGATAATCTCCAAAAGATGACTCTTCATAGTATTGATTTGAAATAAAAATCAATCAATATACCGATATTAGTGCGATACAGGGTAAAAAGGAAAGGAAAGGCGAAAAGTAAAAGATGGAGGTACAGAGCAACCCCCTTCTCTGCTTGGTGAAGGATGTAGGCATGAAGATAAATGCAAATATGTCTTCGTCTCCGAATTAAGTTGAAAACACACTACTTCCCTTGCACATCGCCAATTACACACAGGTTTAATCTATCAATGATAATCTATGGATCATCATGTCAATCTGCAGCAAACAAATTAAAATGTGTTGCAAAGTAAAAGGGGCATAACATAAAAATTGCTAAGAGGTATTTTTGATGACAGAGATAACCATGTGTGTGTGTTTGTGTGTGGGTAAGTGGGTGGGTGTGCATATGTATGTTTTTGTGTTGTTTGAGCTTTGTGGCACTCAAACTATCCCTCATATATTTATTTTAGGTTCTGCGCTTTAGACCGATGCTGATGTGGTCTGAGGTGCTCAACAGCGTGTCTCCAGGATAGCACTGATCCAGTTATTTGCATAAAAAACATGTACAAAGAAACATGCGCATTGGCACAGAGAGAAGCTCTGTTGGATTTGCTACTTGGGAAATTTGGCACAAGGCATCTACTATGTGTCAGTCTACTGTCATGATTGCTGCTGGTCCTGATCCACGGTGGTCACCAGCAGGCGCCATAAATGTTTGAAATATAGCCAATGGTGTAAGCTTAATTGATAACATTTAAAGCATAATTTATTTTTATTTTTGTTGTTTTTCTTGTTCTTATACTTACCCTTATTCATTCATTCATTGATTCATCATCGGTGGTGCTTATCCCACACTCCGGTTCATGGAGGGGCTGGTGCCAATCCTGCTGTCATTGGGCGAGAGGCAGGCTCACCCTGGACCAGTCGCAAGTTGATCACAAGGCCACACAAAGAGACATACATCCATCCACTCTCTCATTAACACGTCTGGACAATTTAGGGTTTCCGATGAACCTACTGCATTGTTTTTTGGACTGTTGGAAGAAACTCACCCAGACACACTTTGAGAATATCAGTAGATATTATTCTGATTATTATTATGATCTTTATTATTGTTGAAGGGAGATGGAATACGCTGTACCCATATCAATAATATATAATAGTAATAATTGTCAAATTTATTTTGTCATTTGGTTGCAGCAGGGACACTTACATCTGCAGTTAATGCATTTTGCTCCATCTTGGCCATTGTGACCTTAGTTGGGAAATATGTTACTCAGCACATCACATTAACATGAGTAAGATGTGTAAAGTGCTGCCATCAAGATGCAATTTCAAATATTTCAAATATTTATCGATGTATATATCTATATATGCAATCATTTAGATGTACTTTGAAAACATTTTAAATGCTTGGTCTTCCATAATTGAACAATCAATCTATAAGGAGAACGAGTCATTACAATGCACATTTTGCTGCTATCCGGCCATCAGACTCCCTTGTGACTGCTCATTGGTTACTTTTACTTTTATCCTGAACACTGCCTTGTATGCGTGTTTGTGCGTGTTTTTGTGTATGTGAATTTTCTGTGTTGGGGGATCAATCCTGACCGATACTGAGCAAGACATGGGGCAGACCCTGCACTGGTCCCTGGTTGTCCAGACATCAAACCAATCACACTAAAATTCACAACTATGGACAAGACTTCAATTTACCTGCTGCATGGTTTTACAACTGTGGAAAAAGATGGAGAACCTTACCAAGAACCCTCGGCAGATGAGCTACACGCAATGAAATTCAACCATGAATCTCCGCACTGTGAGTCAAGAGTGCAAACCACACCACAGAGTAACAACATTGAGCCTTGTGATTCACTGCACACAAAAGAAACAAAATGCCAAAAACTATTCAAACAATAGACTGTTTTGATTGATCTGTGACATTGAAATGGGATTCAGCTACATCTATCATGACTCTTTAATGGTTCACATTAATCTTTGAACTCTAAGCGGATCCAACAAAAGTTATCATAAGCCTGGAAATACTTCTTGTGAGCAGAGTGACTTATCTGATGCCAGAGGCAGGGAGACGACTCAAATGTACTGCGACACGCACCCTCCTTCCTCCTTCACACCTCTTATCTTCACATGCAGACACTTTCCAAAAGAACCTAATACCCCACCCAGTTTTATCTCAATTTTATTTTCTTTTGCATTTCCTCTCCTTGCCATGACCTATTTGCAAAGGTAACCTCTGTGAAAGACCCCTTCCCTGCTCAACTCTCTTTGCTTTATCACATCTGTCAGTCTTGAAAAAAAAATGTATAGAAAAAAAGAGCCAAGTATCATTTGCTTCAATGAGAATATAATTGTAATATTGGCTGGCATCATCTGCGTCATGCGCGAGTGGGACCATATGTCACTCTATTACATTTACAGATATTAAAACCAAATTGTAAGACCCCGCAATGGGCCGCTTCAATGAATTCCTCATGCATTAGTCTAATTCAATATCAATCCTGTTCAATATCAATAACTCATTAAATGTTCGTTTTTCTCAATAAATTATTGAACACTGTAAACAAGCCTTATCCTTTCCAATTGTCCATGTGTGAGATTGGTCCAATATAATCAATAACTCATCCTCCTAGAGAAAGAATTCTCTGGAAAACTCATCCTCCCACAGAAAGAATTTCAGCTGACTTGGAAATGACCTAGAGGTTTTCGGGGTTTTTTTTATTCTAAGGTATATGATTTGTCTTTCTATGTATGATGTCTGAATCAAAGACTAAATCTTTCAACAAAGGTTAGTTGTTTTGGTTGTGTGTGTGTGTGTGTGTGTGTGTGTGTGTGTGTGTGTGTGTGTGTGTG
>CAAKHD010013253.1:70280-94524 GCA_901007705.1 Fistularia tabacaria | reverse complement strand
ATAAAAATAAAATTTTTTTAAAAAGAGTGGTGGTTTTTTTTGTGTGTGGGTGTGTGTGTGTGTGTGTGTGTGTGTGTGTGTGTGTGTGTGTGTGTGTGTGTGTGTGTGTGTGTGTGTGTGTGTGTGTGTGTGTGTTGAGGGGCGGGGGGCAGGGTAACAAGATGTCTTCTATTTCTTTACCATATGTTGTTTGGGCATAAATTGATATATTTTGAAACAAATAAATCTGGGTGCACTAAATGATGGCTATGTCAGTCAAACCAGAAGAGATGATACAACACTCTAAACGTCACACGACATCTAGCTATTTTCAATTCACCACTGAAGACAAAACTGTCTTCTGTGTCTTCCTCTGTGACTGAAAATGCTCAAAATGTACCTCAAAAGTTAATGATTAAAACATGTGAAGCAAGCCAAAAGTGCCTTTGTCTCTCCGCATTTTTAAAAAATATGATGATCCAATACCACGGGTGTACCTGTTAGGTGTGAGAAGTCAAACAGGGAACCAAAATGGGTGCTTATATTTGCCAGGAGGACTCCGCTGCAGACATCTAAATCTGTCTTTGTTACAGTGAGAGGCCGTGCTATCCAAAGCCTCCATGATACACAACCAGAAAGCTTTAGTGACTAAGTGTACCTCTACCCAAGGGAATTAAGGGGGGGAAGAGGCCTTGGAGAGTGGTTCTGGCAGGTTCTGAAATATTGTCCTTTTGCAAGCTGGCTCGCTTTAGCTTTTTCCTCTCCCACCCCCATGGCTGCGAAACATCCCAATTCCCGTAGCTTTGCCTGGCCAACTGCCATACTTGACCATGTTGACAAAGCCTGCAGAGGTTTAACGGATGGCTTTGACTGACTCAGAGAAACTAAATATGTGGCTTGTGTCAGGCAATGCGCATGTAAAAGTAATAAGGAAAGCTGAACACCACATAAATATGACCCCCCTTTTTTCTCACTCTTCTCTGTTCCAGTAAATCATGCGGAGATGTGTTCTAAATTTAAAAGAGAAACAGCAGATGAAAACCATGAGAGGGTGCAACATCTCCAGTCCGCATTATATGATTTTTAAGTAGCAACTACCGTTGCTTTCATCAAAAAATTAAAAAACAAAAAAACGCTCCTCATTGCACTGACGTAATTCTTACTGATATTAATTACCCTTATCTCACCTCGAGCTGTCAGTAAAGTCTCTGCCTCACACCCAGCAGGGTCTAAAATATACATTCTTTATTCACACTTTCCCAGGGAATATGGGAAATAGCCTTAAAAAATTGAAGCTCCTGTCTTTTGTAAATGATACATTTCTTTTCTAAGACTAATAGCCTTCAAGGTTAACAGATATTGGTGAGGGAGGCTGCTGACATTTAGCACAGACTCAACTATATGCTCTCTTCCTTTTCGTATGCAGCTCACTTCCTCTACATGAAAAGAGTCATCCTAATTGGAGACTGCTTTCTATGCAGGTTTCATGCCAGATTGCCATATCAGGAATTCACAGAAAATAAGAATAGCAAAGAACAGGAAAGGAAGGAGGGTGTGTGTATTTGTATGCTCATTACCGAGCAAGCGAAAGGAAAATGAGAGGCTGGAATCGAGAGGAGGGAGAGACTGAAAAAGAAGACGTGATTATGGCTAAACTGTCCCTCCCATTTTCAATCTTAGTGATCCCATTATCTTGACATAATCCATCCAAGATCTGCTTATTCTCCATTCAGGCTCTGAAAAATTTCACAGAGAAAGAACCAGTTTCTGCCAGCGCATTTCAATCAGGTCACTGTCTGACTCCTCAAGGGCAAACGTGCTCCGTCAGCACTTGATAAACACTGAAAACAAGTCTTGACTGCTACTTGAATACATTGATTATCCAACTTATTAGCTTGCAAACAGTGTAAATCCCTTCTCCTTACTTCATTCTGCCCAAAAATAACCTCCCTGCTTCAAGTTATGTACCTTGAGGAGGTTGTTCTGACTACCTATGGAAGATGGAGCTGTGGTCATATAAAGCCTCTGAATGTGAATGAAGCCTTGGGGCAAGCCAATGTGACGAATCGGTCCCTGCAGATCAGTTTGAGCCATATGCTTGGTCAGATATTGAGGGATATTTTAATGTCGGCATGAATGTGAAAAGCAACGGATCCACTCAAATGAGTTTGGCTTTGAGCGTGAATGTGCAAATAACCGGGGAGGGGGGGGGGGTAGACTTTATATCGGGGGAGTGACAAGGGTCCAAATGAGACACAAAAACAAGGCAAAGGGAGGAATGAGCCTGAAAGAAGGCGGAATGAGGCAGAGGAGAGTAGAGGAATGTGAATAAGGAAGGAAAGTGGAAAAGAGGAAGAAGAAGAGGAACATTGGTGCGGCATCTGGTTAAAGCCAAGCAATCATTTTCACCAAAGGGATGGATTGTCTATCCAGAGCAGGTGCAGCACATTTAATCCCTCCATTCTCTTTCTCTGCAGAAATGAATGACTTACAAGGATAGAAGTTGATGTAGTTTATGTATTTTCCTTTTTTCTAACAAAAAGAGAAAGCTTTGCTGTCTCATGCTAGTAAAACCCAGCAAGTTCTACTTTGAAATTACAGTGATCTGGGACAAAGATTAATCTTCTTATCTCTTTTAACAAACCAAGGCCTAAGGGTGAGCATATTATTAGCTTTTAGACCTACATGCTTTCATATTGCTCTGCTAGATATGACTTCTCACCACAGACAACAACTGAGTGGTATATCTCGATTTCATGCAACAAAGAGACTGTGTTTTTTTTTGTTTGTTTTAGTTTCTTTTAAGGCAATCAAGTGAACATTTAGGCAACTGACAAGATATGGGTCAAAATTTATAGATAATTTAATACAGACTTTTTTGTAATGGCAGCATCTTGATGTTGGAACAGAGAGACTGGCAAGAAATCACCCAACATTTTGTTGTCATTTTGTTTTGCCTCCGCTATGTGCTTGACGATCAATAAAACCAAAAGCAGATTAAATTTGTACTCTAGTAATGGCATACTCGAAGTAGAAGCCCATAGAAACACTCAATCCAAGTGCCTCGAAAACCCAGATGTGTGAGGGTAACTTCTTCTTTTATTTCGGCTTTTCCCTTCAGGGGTCACCACAGCGAATCAACCTTCTCCATCTAACCCTATTCTCTGTATCCTCCTCTCTCACACCAACTAACTTCTTATCCTCTCTCACGACGTCCATCAGTCCTCTAACTTCTTGATCTCCACTCCCTGTAGGCTCACCATTCCACCCTGGCTCCTCTCATTCACATACAAATATTCTGTCTTGCTGTGACTAACATTCATTCCTCTCCTTTCAAGATTGTACCTCTACTTCTCAAGATTTCCCTCAACCTGTTCCCTGCTCCCACTACAGATCACAATGTCATCGGCAAACATCATTGTCTATGGAGTTTCCTTTCTAACCTCATCTGTCAGCCTGTCCATCACCACTGCAAACAAGAAGGGGCTCAGAGCTGATCCCTGATGAAGTCTCACCTCCACTTTGAACTTCTTTGTTATACCTACAGCACACCTCACCACTGTCTCACAGCCAGCATACATATCCTGCACCAGTCTGACATACTGTACTTCTCTACCATTCCAGACTTCCTCATACAATACCAGAGTTACTCCCTTGGCACCCTGTTGTATGTTTTTCTAGGTCTACAAAAAGCGCAATGCAGCTCCCTCTGACCTTCTCTGTACGTCTCTATTAGCATTCTCAAACCAAATACTGCATCTGTAGTACTCTTTTTAGGCATGAAGCCATATTGCTGCTCCAAAATGCTGAATTCTGCTCTCAGTCTAGTTTTCCACTACTCTTTCCTATAACTTCATTGTATGGCTTATGAACTTATCCCTCTATAATTACTGAAATTCTGCATATCCCCCATATTCTTGAAAATGAGCACCACCACACTTCTTGTACCTTCCACTCTTCATCCTCTTCAATGCCCTTCTTCCTCCACTTATACTCATCTCTGCTACTTTGTGGTCGACAATAGTCACCTCTTCTACCTATCCCTGTCGTTTATTTGCCTCATTCATCAGCTCTTCAAAGTGCTCTTGGCATCTTCCTATCATTCTTCCAGCATCTGTCAATACATTTCCCTCTCAATCCTTAATCACCCGGACCTGCTGTACATCCTTTCCATCGTTATCTCTCTGTTTTGCCAACCTATATAAATCATTCTCTTCCTCCTTACTGTCCAACGTACATATAAGTCATCGTACACCCTTTGTTTTGCCTTTGCTACCTCTATCTTTACTTTACATTGTACCTCCCTGCACTCCTGTCTGTTCTCTTCAGTCCCCTCAGTGTCCCATTTCTTCTTTGCAAACCACTTTCTCTGAATATACTCCTGCACTTCCTCATTCTACCACCAAGTCTCCTTATCCACTTTCCTTCCAGACGACATAGCAAATACTCTACTACCTATCTCCCTGATCACATTAGCTGTAGTTTTCTAGTCATCTGGAAGCTCTACCTGACCAACCAGAGCCTTTCTCACCTCCTCCCTGAAAACCAGACAACACTCCTCCCTTTTCAGCTTCCACCACCTTGTCCTCTGCTCTGCCTTTGTCCTCTTGATCTTCCTTGTCACCAGAGTCATCCTACAAACCATCATCCTATGCTGTCCGGCTGCACGTTACCTACCACTACTTTGCAGTCACTGATCACTTTCAGATTTCTTTGGCTATACAAGATGCAGTCTACCTGCATGGTCCTACCTCTGCTCTTATAAGTAACCCTATGTTCCTGTCTTTTCTGGAAAACAGGATTCACTACAGCAATTTCCATCCTTTTTGCAAAGTCTACCACCATTTGCCCCACTGCATTCCTATCCTGGATACCAAATCTGCCCATCACTTCTTCATCACCTCTGTTGCCTGCACCAACATGTCCATTGAAGTCTGCACTAATTACCACTCTCTCATCTCTGGAGATATTCTGCATCACTTCATCTAACTCATTCCAGAACTTCTCCTTTTCATCTAACTCACACCCCACCTGTGGGGCATAGCCACAAACAACATTGAGCATCACACCTCCAATGTCCAGTTTCAGACTCATAAGTCTATCCGACATTCAATAAACTCTTCCTTCAAGATATCTCCTACTCCATTTCTCTTTTCGTTAGTACCATGATAGTACAACTTAAAACCTGTTCTTAAGCTTCGAACTTTACTACTTTTCCACCTGGTCTCCTGGTCACACAGTATATCCACCCCCCTTCTCTGCATCATGTCATCCAACTCTACCCTTTCCTGTCATCATCCCAATATTCAAAGTCCCTACTCTCAGTCCCAGCCTTTCCTCCTCTCTCTCTGCTTCCAAACACGCCTTCCTCATCTCCTTCTTTGACCCAAAGTAGCCCAATTTCAGCTCATGTGGGTCAGTGCAAATACAGACGGCAGATTAGTTGCCCAGACGTGTGAATGAGAAAGTGAATGGTTATTTGTCTCTCTGTCTCCCCTGGGATTGGCTGGTGACCGGTCGAGGGTGATTCGACACCATACCCTGCCTAAGTGCTGCAAAGCAGAAGAAATAACACCCAGCCATAGAAAAAGCCAAGTAACTGATTTGCTCATCAGTAAATCATCTACACTTTTGAAATGCTTTCACTTTCATCACCTTCTGGTTTCAAAGTGCTTCACACAGGATTACAGTTACCCACTCACATACACACTCACGACGACTCACCGACGGCAGCAGAGCTTTCTTGCAAGGCCCTGACCAGACCATCAGGAGCAACAAGGGGTTCAGTGTCTTGCCTACGGACACTTCGGCATTCAGACAGGAGGAGCCGGGAAAATTCCAATTGGACTGAGCCACAGCCACCCCTTGAGTGAAGTCAGATTAGGGTCATGAGCCATGAACGCCCCTTTGTTCTCAGAGTCAGCTCTCGAAAAGAGCGTGTAGGTGGTAGTTTATCATGAACTGTGAAAATACATTTTCGAAAAACTTGACCGCTACATACCGGAATGTTTTTTCATGGGCATAAAGCAACTTTTCTCTGTTGAAATAAATTCACAGGGCAGCACAGAGATGCAGTGGTTAGCAGTTCTCTCTCAAATCACCCAGGCTCGAATTCTTTGTATAGTTTGCATGATCTCCCTGTGTCTGCCTGGGTTACCACCAGGTTCTCCAGTTTCCTCCCATGGTCCAACAACATGGAGAATTGGAAAGTTAGAAAAATCTCCCAGATGTGTGAATGAAAGACTGCATGATTGTTTGTCTCTATATGTGGCCCTCCGATCGACTGGCAACCAGTTCAGGGAGTACCTCGCCTCTTGCCCAATGACAGCTGGCCTAAGCAGCGTGGCCTTGGATGGGAAAGGCATGTTGGAGTTGCCAGTTTCTAGTCTGTCAGAAGAGTACAAGTGTCCTAAGGTTAGATTGGAAATGACACTCACCCAGTCAAAGGACTCCATGGTTAGGAGTGTGGCACCCATGGTTAGGACAGGGAGGAAGTGCAACCCAAAGGAGGCAGTGCAGCAAGCACTGGCAGCCCTTAGTCATAGGGATATCATAGATTGGGTGCAGCATGGGCGTGGAGCCTTCGGGTTGTGTGTAGGAAAACCGGTGTGAAGCAAGGCATCAGTTGTAGAAAACAGGAACTTGATAGTAGACGAAATACATAGGCAAGAGGAGGTAGTAAGGCATTCCAGAGCAGTGTCACAGGCAAAGCAAGGGCAGTGGGTGAATTGGGAAATCGTTGAACAAAGAACGTTGAAGTGGAGAGAGTTGTGGAGCATGGAGGCTAGTAGAATTAGATTTATGATAGGGGCACATATGATGTGCTACCATCTCCTCAGAACTTAAAGCAATGGTTGAGGGAGGCGCTACCTCCCCATTGTGTTCGGGGGGGTGGGGGGGGGGCACACTTAGACACATATTATCAGGGTGTAAGGTTAGTCTCTCCCAGGGGCGATACACTTGGCGTCATAACCAGGTGTTGAAATGTTTGGCGGCAGCAGTGGAAGAAAAGCGATTAGAATATATTCTGTAGATGGTAATTGTGAGGTTAGGCACATTAAATTTGTACGTGAGGGAGAAAAGGTTAGATCATTTTAGAGCAGGTACCATGCAGGGCAGCTAAGTGTATGCAGGGCCTGGGAGCTGATTACTGATTTGAATCAGCAGCTGGTTGTCCCAGCATATATAGTTAGCACCAGGCTACGCCCAGATATTGTGCTGTGGTCTGGGGAAGAGAGGATAGTTTATTTTATTGAGCTTACGGTCCCCTGGGAGGATCGCGTTGAAGAGGCTTGTGAGCGCAAAAAAGCTAGGTATGCTGAGATGGCAGCAGAGGCAGAGCAGCAAGGTTGGAGGGCTCGGGTGCGGCCTGTAGAGGTGGGCTGTCGTGGGTTTGTGGCAAAGTCTGTCGTTGGTCTACTGACTGAGTTAGGCATTCGGGGACGGAGCCTGAAACTTGCGGTCAGTTACGTGTCTCGGGCAGCAGAATGAGCCAGCGAATGGTTGTGGCTAAGGAGGAAGCATGGTAGCTGGGGACTTCATTAAGTAAAGGTTGTTTGCGTGGGCAGCAGCTATATAGCATGGAGGGGGGGGCTTTCAAGGACGCTGAAGTTCATTGTCAAGCCTTCTTGAGGGCCTAACTCGACGAAACACTGATGATGGAAGGTGCCCAATTGAAAACCCTGATGATATGCTTCAGGCTGCTGTTGGCTTATATAGATAAATGGTGGTAGGGTAGTAGCGTGGTGGTTGTTTGGTTTAGATGGCTTCTCTACAGCCTGAATTGGACTCCTTAGTGTATTTTCTTTGGATCTTGGCACAAGGGACTGTCACACCTTGTCCTGTGTAGTAATGAATGACCCTGAATGTGGATAAGCATTCAAAAATAGATGAAAAAAAGTGACAAATAAGATACTGGTGTGCAAAATATTAACACAATATTTTCAAAAAACAAAGAACTTACAAAACAACTGTAACACATTAAAAAAATCAAAAAGTGTTACAAGAAACAGAAATCCTCACTAAAGGACCCAAGGGGATGGACAAGAAATATCAAAATCTCCTTGGGTCTTGGAAATAGAATGGGCCCTCACCAGATGTTACAGACCTCTTGAGCAAAGACTATCAACCCCATTAAAAATATATAAAACTATAAGAACAAATACCCAATAAAAAGCAAAGAAAATAACCCAAGGACCCATCTGTAGCATCATCAGTCCAATTCCCTTTGACAATGAATAAAGAACAGCTTTGCACTTCTTAAGTTAAACCATACAAAAATTAAAACCGTTAACTGCAGTGGACCGTTTCATGGTAATGGACAGTTGGACCAACATACCACAGCTGTCCTGAGCAGAAAGTCATAAAAATGTCTATAATAAATCCTTATTGAACAACAAAGAGTCCTCTTAGAAACTAAAAACCCCTTTAAAACCCTCAAAATAGGAGCAACGACAGTTGGTGAAGTCAATTAAAGTTGCATGTTGTCCCATTTTTGTTCTTTTTCTTGTACCTCTAGTTCATGCACCCACATCATAATAATTACACATACAAATGTATAATGATGATGCATAAAATCACAGTGCACAGACACACACATTGTCTTGCACATTTTTCCACATCGCTGACTCAAACCATGAACATTATATGCTGCGATATGCAAGACAATTCCAGTATGAAATAAATCTCCCACTCACTATTCAAAACAGCCAAACAATCACTATCAAGGAAAGGCATCCTACTAATATTGTATGACTCTTAAATTTAATTAACATTTTACAGCAGAGTAACATAAATAAAACCATAACTTTATTATAAGCAGAATAAGCATTTTGTGAAGTTTACTGCATGTATCGTTGCATTGTTTTATAAGAGCTCGAGCAACTCAGTGTAAGTTGAGATGTATGATGCATCTGTCAAAGTCATTTAAAAATTTGTTTCATGCCATAAATAATGAGCATTAAATAAATCTATATGCCACTTTTATTGTTCTCCAGCTTCACGAGTCACACAATATTTTAGGAAGTAGCCACTGTCATGAACAGCTTTTGATTGAAATAAAAAATGCATCATATCTAAAATGGATCAATGGTTCAAATCAATATTACTACATAAACTCTTCATCTCTTAATCATCCAGTAATACTGTTTACCAATCATGTTTTATTATTATTATCTAGTTATTTCTATGCATGGCCCTCCGATTTAGGCCTACCTAATTTTACCCAACAGGAACAGCAATGTAAGGATTATTTTCTGAGAAATCAACCAAAAAATCAAGAAGTCCTATTCCACATCAGTAACCTTGGACTGATATTCTTATGAATCCGTGGTGAGAAGGTTCAAGGCAGTGAATCCATATCGTCATATCTGTCTTCTTGTGAAAGAATAATAAACCTACCCGCTTTACAAGAGATATTACTTTAAGAGGGGCTAGAAGCAACAATTAAAGTAGAGTTAAAGGGACCCACTGTTTCGAAGCTCATTTATCTCGGATTAAAGCAGAACAAGCAAAAATGCAAGAACATTAAAATCTCCAAATTACACTTAATTGGCTTAAACATGAAATACAACAATTCCTTCAAAGGCCCTTAATTTTCTCAACTCTCAAGTGCCTTATGGAAACCACTTGAAATTTAAAATTAGGACTTAAATTCCTTGCATCTACACATTCTTCTGAAATGAACCAATTGTTCGCTTTGGCAAAGCTGTCCTTCATTTGTCTGAGGGAAAAAAAAAGAATCAAACATCCATGCGTTTTAATTTGATGTTAACCCATTCTTCTAATTTTTGAGATAATATCCAAGAGTTTAAGAGCAGAGGAGGAAATTTCTCCTATAATTACATTATCATTCATTATAAATACTATATGAATGAAAATCAAACCAAGCAAAAGACTAATTTCTCCCATCTGACACATGCCCCCAAACTCAGGTTTCTGCAAATTTATTAAAAAAAGAAAAGAATGAAAACCTGTGACCAATCCAATAGAGACTCCATTCACAGAAGACTGAAAGCAAAATGCATAAAATATGTGTCTCCATCAAAAATTAAAGTTCACTTTGTACTTTTTTGGCAGCACACAACTACCTTGATTGACCCCCTGGGTCTGTCCACAGACACAACCAAACAGGTTTGAGTGAAGGAAACACAGAATCCCACTGTGTAACCCATTATATGTACAAAAGCAATAACAGTTAAAAAGAGATCAAAAAGAAGGAAGTGCTCAAGGTGCCTGGGTGCCGGCACCAGTGCCACCAATAATTTCGATTTAGGGTTAAAAGTTTGAAGCTCACCGCAGTTCCTCAAAGAGAGTATAAGTTGTCAGTCCCACGGCGTCAGGGTAAAAGTTCAGCTTGGCGGATCTAGCCTCCACGTTGCATAGCCTCCTGCTTCATGGGAGAAAGGTCAGGCGTGGATGTTGGCTCATATTCAAGAATACACAAATACATATGTACGTATTTTTTTCCTCTACCTTGTTATATTGATGCCGCATAAGGAGGGGGAGCATCAGCTGCAATGCCAGTCTGCAACGGAGCTGGCTCTGAAGTAGAGTAAAATAAAAGAGTGGACATTTGGAGAGGGAAATGTGTATTGCCGCACCAATGCTGGTGCTCTTCAATGTACTCAGGTTATACAGGTGTCAATGAGTTTCCTCTTCCATATGGCAGTTAGTGCTCTAGATGAAGGTGTTGCTGATGCGCGCTGCAAGAAAGTTGAAGGAAGAGGTCATCTCCACAGCCCAGACATGAAATAATAGGTTATAGCAGAAGAGTTGCTCTTTCTAAAGCTTATAGTAATTTCTTTTTTTATGGTTTTATGGATAGATAAGTTGTTTTTCTTTGGAGTGGAACCAAGTAAAGAAAACAATCTCCCATCTTTATTCGGACTCATCAGTGTGGGTTATGAGTTCAACCACTCGCACTTTTTCAACAAATTTCACCATGTGTTTGCAGGGCCACCTGGTATTGCGGTCATAAATGAACAGAGCAGTGGGCTCAGAATACATCTTCTAGTGGGCAACGGTCAAAGGTATGAATGTGAAAGATTCTAACAGAGACTGTTCATAATCCAAGGAAATTAAGTGCTTTTCTTTTTTGGTGCTAATTAGTATCTGTAATGCTCTGTCGGTCTTTGCCAAAATTAACTACAGCTATGAGCTCATCATTAGTTTCATCCATTATATTGCTATTTCTATTGCTTCATGATATTTCTATTGCTTCTTGATATTAGTTTTGAGATGGTATTACAAACCCCCTTTCCCCTTGCTTTAGCTTGGTTGATGGCATGAGTCAACCACAACCTGAGCCAATGTAACCTCCCAGAGGGAACACATTTTGCACAAACAATTGCATATGAAAATGTAGATTATACCTCTGGTTTTTAAGTGATGATTAATGTGAGTGTAAAAAAAAACTGAGACATCACAGCTATTGTTTACAATAAACTGGACTGATAAGACCAATGTACTACAAAACAAGGGTCAGAGCTAACTCTTTCCGTTGAGGAGGCTCAGATCTTTCCATTGAGGTCCATTGAGTTTTTTAACGAAAACTCCTTTCATGCTATTGAGGTGCCCTCTGCCATTTTTATAGAGTCATCTGCAGGGGTACCAGTGTATCATCTCTAGACAAGAAGTAACTAACAAACCGATCAGGAAGACCTGTTCTGGCCAAGGCCATGTTCTGGTGTGTCTCTTTTCCACAATGGATTTGGTGGGTAGGAGGAGGATGAGGAACAAACTTTGATGGAGAAGGACTGTCAACCCATGACACCCTGTCAGCACTTGAGAGCATGCTCAGTGACAGGCTGCCTCATCTGATGCGGTTGAAAGATAGGTTTCAGAGGACCTTCCCTCCTGCAGCTGTCAGGCTGTACAACCTGACTCCAGTTAAACACACACATACACACACACACACACACACACACATACACACACACACACACATACCACATACACAGACGGACCACTTTCTTCAACAAATATCCATAATCTGGCTTACCATTTTTATAACCTCTTTGAATATCTAAAGATTATATTTTTTTGAATAATGCCTATGTCGTGGAATAAATCCACTGTTAAAAAAATCTATGCATCAATATCTTTCTTTAACATTGCATAAATGAGTTGGGATAGGGTGGATTTATAGATTAA
Source organism: Fistularia tabacaria (assembly GCA_901007705.1). Lineage (NCBI taxonomy): Eukaryota > Metazoa > Chordata > Actinopteri > Syngnathiformes > Fistulariidae > Fistularia > Fistularia tabacaria. Next base: position 82,392 of record CAAKHD010013253.1, on the reverse strand, counting down.
GTATGTTGATTTGTAATTTGTTTATATTACGAACAGTTGGCACTTTTCTGCTGAATGTTTTTATATTGTTTGTTTAATGATGGTTATTTGTGCATCCACCGAGCTGCCAGTGTAATATTCCCACTTGTGGGACTGACAAAGGATTATCTCATCTTAAAAATAGCAACCCCTCAAGTGGAAAACTGCAAATCCAGCATGTTTTTGTACCGCCCAGTGTTTTTCAGGAGAAAACACAACTATTCCTCACTTCCTGGAATAATCCGCCCAGCAACCTTAGCATTCACCAAGGCCAGCATACCAGACTTGCTTAAACCTCGACTGCTTCCCCTCTGCTGCTCACCCCCGCGCACAACTTCCTTTCGGATTGAAACTGTTGCAGTCTGATATACCAGTGCACTGCTGCGGGAGTCTTGGGCTGGAGAGCCTCAATCAGCTAAAGTGTCTTTGAGCTTCAGTGGAATTAATGCAGGCAAGTTGTTGTTAATGTCCAACAGTTCAATACAAATGTATGTTGTTCCACTCTCACTCTCCCTGCTCTAATTCTTACTACATCAGCACACCAGAAGTTGCCACAATACCACATGCTTCCTTGTTCATTGGTATACATACACCGAAGTTTTCATTCTCTTTATCAACCTTATTGCCTTTATCTCTTATCTTGATTCCTATTTAAAAAAAGCAATGAAAATGATGTTCATAACATTGGTGACATCAGGTGAAGGAGGGAATTTCATTTCACAGGACTATTATTTTTTGATATTGTTATGATAATTATCATTATTATTATTATTATCTTTTCTGTTGGGGGTTAGCACGGAACACACACATACACATTCATCTAAATTCAATTTTTAATGCAATCACTGGTTGGAAAGGCATATCAAACTGCAAGTCTATAACACAGCATATTTGTAGAACTAGTTGTGTGGAAATTTTAGGTTTTTATGTCTCCGAACTCCGATCGATGTTCGTAACGTCACTGAAATAACAAGACTCAAACAGTAACATCATCGTAGCTTGCTAACTTTCTTTTTTTCATTCCGTTGTCCATTGTCTATTTTGTCCTTGTTGTTCACCTCGCTGCCTTTTTTTGTATATATCTTGACTATCTTTTAACTGTCTCTCTTATTTATATTTCTACTCATATTTATTGATATTGTTATTGTTTATTGTTGTGCTGCTATGACAAAAGAATTTCCCCTATGGGGCTCAATAAACTATTATCCTATCTTATCTTAACTTGCACAATGATTGTCAAAAGATTCCACATTTGAAGAAAATCTCACCTCAACAAAAAAAAAGTTTTAGAAATATTTTTTCTGTTGTTGATGATGATACTGATATGCATTTAACCTTTTAAAATTTCAAGAGGAGAGGGATTTTATATGAAATACCTTACCTGAAGACTGAAACCTCATGAAATCAGTAATTACCCCTGACTTTCAACAACAAGAATCTTGACCTTGTTTCAAAGAGGTAAAAAAAAGAAAAGAACATAGATGTCATGTAATAAGATTCATTACTTTTCACTATCACACTCTGGCTGTATTCTTTTTTTTTTTTTTTTTTTTTCCCCCTGGACCTACCGTGTCCATATACTAGCCAGTATTTCACCCAGCACGTTGAGCCAGAGGCCTCACGCACCTCTCTGTTCCTCTTCTCTCCCACAGAAGCTCAATCAACTGACAGCTCCCATAATAGAGTAATCCTATCAGTCCACCCACCTAAAGAATGGAAAGTATGAACCATGGATTTCACCCAGATCCACAGACAGAGAGAAAGGAAAGTATGTATTTTAAAAGAAAAAATCCATCTTTTGCACTCCATTTTTTTCTGTTTAATTAGATTTTTTTTTAAGATCATAGTTGACCGCAGTTAATTTGAAGAAGTCATACATGCGTCTTTGCAAGGGCTGAGGCTCACTGTCACGGCGATATGTGAACTGGGGAGCTAACTCAGTCGTGCATTAAGGATGGAGAGACAGAGGATTGTGAAGTGAAAACATTACTCCCACCTCTTGCTAAACTTCACTAAATAGCACGTTATACCCTTTAGTTTACTCTACAAACAGCTGACATATAGACTAATAGACAAGGTGTTGTTGGGTTTTTTGCCTGTCATCTGGCAATCTGCTGAAGTTAAAGCATTGTCATTCTCGGCATGTCTAAAATAAATCCTGGGTCTCTATTCTTTATTTTATCGTCAGAGGCTGTATTGAAAAACCAAGACAAACTACTTAAAATTGTATTGATTTTTTTTTATCTCCGCTGTTTCAATTTGTCTCCAATTTTTGCAGCAGAAAAAATATCACTATTATCTGTGCTTTCATTGAATCAAACAATTTTGAATCAAGGGGTATCATTTTATGAATGTGCACATTAACAATCTGTATATGTTGCTGAATTATATCCATGGTCTTACAAGTTAAGATACATGTGCACTTTGTTTGTATTGGATGCATTTTGTATCCATATTTGTAAACCTTTATTTGTTTCAATGTATGTTACTTATTTGGCTAAAGACTAAAAGATTAAAAGAGATTAAGCTGATATGACATAAAGCGCCTCTTCCCTGTAGAATTAAATTTTTAGAAGAAGTTCCTTGATAAAAAAAAAATCATGTAATAATACGAATAATAATGACGATGATGATATTAAAGTAGTTGGTTCCATTCCTTCTGCACACGTGCGGTTGTGGAGAGTTATTTACCTGTGCTCTGTACAAGCTCTTACCCAGCTCTGCACCTGCAGTATGTAATTGCTGCGTGAACTAAGCTTCGCTCCAGATTCAGTGACAACTGGTTGAATGCATTTTTTTTCCAGCTGAGCAGAAGTCCTAAAGCAGTCACTTCTCCACTCCAAGTGCTTCCCTTTGCAGAACTACTTTGATCTCATCCAGTCCATTCCTGCCTTCACTAGCCTTATTTGACAAATTTTGTGTGTGGGTAAGCAAAGAAAAATGTGTAAATCCTGCTTCAAATCCTAACTTGTCAATAGTTTTTTGCATTTGAATTATGACCCACAAGGAAGACAGTATCTAATGGCAGCCATCTAATGGTTCCTGTTCAGTGGTTTTGAAAAATTTACCCTATTTTTTCTGCTCCCACTTGATGAGTTTAACAATTTTAGGATGAGTTAAACATGAAGAAAGTACTATTTAGTTATCCTCACCTTGTAGTAGCCAAATCCAATCGTGTTGATTTCAATATAATATGCAGCTACAAAGATGCAACACTCACAGGGCCAATCTTAAAAAAGTTCCAGACCTTGTTTTCCTACCTCCAATCCTATTTTTTCTCCCCTGGCTGAAATGAATAATAAATGCAGCATCATAGGGATTGCTCTTTCAGACAAGCAGCTGCATTTTGTGAGTCAAATGCCCTTAATTTCACTCGACATGGAAAGAGTCAGTGGCAGGAGATTTGTAAAACATTAATTCTGGATACGTTGCTCAAAAAAATTAAACAAGCAAGAATTCATAACTAACTAACTGCTACCAACAGATGTGTTTTGAATCTGCTGTTCAGCAAATAAATTAATTTGTAATTTAAAACAAGTCAAGAAGGGCTACTATGAGGCAAAAATTTATGTAGTCTATTTTTGATATCATTATCATCACCTGATAATCTGAATGTTATGAGAGTTAGAGGATATTAAGGTGTCTTTTACCCAATGTAATTGGTTGAAAAATGGCAGAAAAGCAGAAGTAATCAAGGTGACAAGTGTTGCTATGTCAAGGAGTGTGTCATCCATAAGCTCGTGTTCTGGCATATTATTAGAATATTGTTCCTAATCCAGTGTAACTGGTCTGTGTCTTAAAGTATTTTTGAGTCTGAATGGAGAAGCTTTATAGTAACACTCTCAAAGCTTTTGCCTCACAGGAAGAAGATTTTCAGCTCAAGCCCCATAGCTGGCTTGGGTCTTTTCATTGGAGGGCATATATATTCTCCATGTGCCTTTGTGAGTTCTCTCAAGGTCTTGTGGCGCCCTCCAACAGACCAAAACCTTGCAACGAGGTTCCTTAAGGGCTTTGGACTGTCTTTACACATGAATGTGAGGGTCATTGGTTGTATGTCTATATGTGCCCTTGAAATCCTCACCTTTTCGCCCAATTGTCTCTAACCCGCGCTACTCTGTGGGCAGGATAAGCAAGATTGAAAATGGATGGATGAAGGAGGAAATGGGGAGGAATGACTCTTTCTGTAACACCAAATGAATGTAAATTAAGAGGATGCGTGAGTGTAAGGAAATACAGTATATAATGGTCACGGAATATTCAATCCATTTTGCATGGAAAATAGTCTCGAATCAATAGCTTAATTATAAATTGAGTTCATACAGAACAATTCAGTGGTTAATAGGGTTTTGTACAGCAGAAAAGCACGAAGGAGTTGTAAGAGTATCAATTGTTTCCAGATTCAGCTGAACCATTGAATTTTAAAACAATTCAATATGAACATTTTCATCATCCAGTTAAAACATGTATATCTTTAAATGCTGTTCAATTGAAATTAACGTACAATATCTGTATTGTAGGTCAAATATTTTGTTAAATTTTGCTGCTCAATAGAATTTGAGAAATTTGGTGAACAAATCCGAAGTCATGCTAATGTTATCTCTTGAAAGATCTGGTCACCTTGCAAATTTAAGGGATTTGTAGTAGCACATTACATACTCATTGAATTTCATTTTGAATATTCTATCACAAACCTGGCAAACCAAATAAACCAGTGGATGACACCAACATTGTATTTCACCACACAGCAGTCTGAGACAGGGGTCGTGTATGCAAGACTGTGGATTGCGTTTCCAGTACAGAACATCTCAAAAGACTCCAATTTCTCAAGTAAAATGATAAATGGCACTCACACTACAGGTGCTGTCACTTTTCAAACATTTCTTTTGGGTAAGCAGCACAAGAGCGTGGCGTCTGAAAATATTTTGGCCTAATGGATCTCTCTGGTAAAACTAAGCAAGTGCTCTGAGCACTACTTCTTGGGCCAGTCTCACAAACTCTCCATTCTTCAACCAGAGTATTTAAACCCTTTTTCAACACATTTTAGAAAGTTCAGTATACTGTAAATACAAAAAACTGTTCTCAACCCACCATACCAGCATCTGCCCTCTTGTAGTTAAGCTGTATGCAACAAGCTGACTCAGTTTGGGAACTCTCCCACAGGACAGGGCCGCAAGACACACAATTTCAGTTACATGACTTGCCTTGAAACACAAGTGTAAAGTTTGATTCCATGTAACATTATTACAAGTGCAGACATCTCCCATGGCCTCAACTCAGCTTGTTTACTCAGCTGATTTAATAGGGACCATAGTTGTATTGAAGTATTGTCAATTGTTGTGATTGAAATATCTAGTTCTTTCGATCTATTGAAATGAAGTGGAAATTTAAATGGGTTCATTCTGCCAGTCAGCACAGAGGGAGTGATGTACTTTTAATTCTTACAGATCAAGGGTATTGTTGCTGTATGTCTATTATTTCGTGACAACAGTACCTACTGTGATGAATAGTCAAAGAAGTTATGATATCATATTGTATTTTAATATTCTGTCAGAGCAACATCATGGAGAAGTCAGAATAAATCTTTGGCATACTTTTTGGTGGGTAAGGATTTAGCTAAAGCCTGCTGTCAGTAATTGGAAATTGCTGGGTGATTTTTTCTTCCAGGTAATGTGAGGCTACTATGGTGGTGGTTCCAACTGGGTTCAGCAGAATCAAGCCTGTCACAGATGTGTCTTGGCTTCAGAGTGACCTGTAGGCTGTTATGGATGTGGATAATCAAGATCCCACTGGGATCTCTTGTCACAGAAATTTGTCCCTGGATGTTGCTAAACTTTGACAGAGATGGCATTGCCCATAGAAAGAGAACTATGTGTAATTTTTCAACCCAAAATGAAATACAACTTTATTATGCAGCTGTATAAATGATGACTTCAGAAAAATAAATGTAGTGGGGGGAAGAAATGTGTCAAAAAGCAGCCAAGGCTTTAAAAAAACCCCAGAGGAACTCAAAGGAACATAAACTGTTTATGCAATGGCATGATCCAGTGAATTGTAAATGGTTTTGGCCAAGCTGTGTTCCATTTTTCCCATTCTGTTTCTGAAGAAAACCGGGTTACATAGTATTTTTACAATGAAATCTGGAATATGCATGATGTTTGCAGATGACATAGTGATCTGTTGTGGAAGCAGGAAGCAAGAGGAGGAAAATCTAGAGTGACTGAAGTATGCCCTGGAAAGCAAGGGAATGAAGGTTGGCCGTATAAAGACAGAATACATCATACATGAATGAGAGGGACCCAATTGGAACGATGAGGTTATATAGAGTGGAGATAAAGAAGTTGGAGTATTTTAAGTACCCAAGGCACTAAGGTACTAAGGTACCTAACATACCGAGGTAACTAAAGTCAACAGTCCAGAGCAATGGAGAATGTATAAAAGGAACATATACAAGCAGACTGGAATGGCACTGAGGAAAAGACAGGAGGCAGATTTGGAGGTAGCAGAGATGAAGGTATCATAGTTCCCTATGGGAGTAATGAAGATGGATAGGATGAGGAATGAGTCCATCAGATTGACGTCACATTAGATGGTTTGGAGATAAACGATGTTGAGAGGAGGGATGGTGAAAAATATATGGTGGACGGATTTTGAGGTTGGAACTAACAGGCAGGAGGCCTTGAGGAAGACCAGAGAGGATATTTATGGATGGAGTGAAATAAGACATGAAGTTACTTGGTGTGAGAGAAGAGGATGCCAAGAATACGGGTTAGATGGACGCAGATGATTCACAGTGGCAACCCCTGATGGCAGCAGCTGAAAGGAAAATATTAGATTTTTTAGAAAACAATAGCATTAAATGAAACTCAGCCAAGGATCGTTGTAAACTGTAGCTGTCCTTGTTTGGTCACACTACATATGATGCCCTGTAGACCTAAAAGCTCAAAAAAAAGTTTCAAAATCCCTTTGAAGGAAATTCCAATTTCTGCCTCGTCTTCACATTGCACTTCCACAAGGCCACAGCGTCCAGTTTAAGCCCGGAATGCAACCTGTCCCTCCGAGTTAAATAAATAGGCTGTTTAGAATCAGAATCAGAATCAGAATTGCTTTAATCACCAAGTAATTTACAACTACAAGGAATCTGCTTTTGGTTAACAGTGTTCAACAGAAAACATGTAACAGACATTAAATAAATCAAGAGTGAAATCAGGGCGATTGTGGTTGGTAGTGGAAAGTGGCAAATTGTGCAAGGCAGTGCAAAGTAGTGCAATAGAGGAGTTGGGCGAGTGTCCATTGGGGTCCGGATCCTTATTGATGAGGCATGCTGCAGATGGGAAGACACCGTTTTTGTGGCTGGTAGTTTTGGTCCAGATGGACCACAGACTCCTGCCAGAGGGGAGTGGTTCAAAAAGTCTATGACCTGGGTGAAAGGGTTCACCCAGGATCTTGCCTGCACTCCTGCGGGTCCTGGAGACGTACAGGTCCTGTAGAGAAGGTAGATTTCATCCAATCACCCTCTCTGCAGAGTGGATGATGCGCTGCAGCCTGCCTTTGTCTCTGGCAGTGGCCGCTGTGTACCAGATGGTGACGGAGGAGGTGAGGATGGACTCGATGATGGAGGTGTAGAAGTGCACCACCATTGTCTTTAGCAGGCTAAACTTCTTTAAATGCCTCAGGAAGAACATCCTCTGCTGCGCCTTGCTTGGGATGGAGCTGTTCAGCTCCTACTTGAGGCCCTGGGAGATGATTTTTCCCAGGAAGCGGCAGGATTCCACAGTGCAAGCTGAGGAGTCTCTCAGGATGATGGGGGAGGGTGGCACTGGGTTCTTCCTGAAGTCCACCACCGTTTCCACAGTCTTCAGAGCATTTAGCTCCATTTTGTTCCAACTACACCAGGTCACTCGGTGGTCAATCTCCCATCTCTAGTCGAACTCATCCCGAGATGAGTCCAATGAGGGTGGTGTTGTCTGCAAACTTCAGGAGCTTCACTGACTGATGACTGGAGGTGCAGCTGTTTGTATAGAGGGAGAAGAGCAGAGGGGAAAGAACACAGCCTTGGGGGGATCCGGTGCTGATAGTCCTGGAGTCAGAGACTTGTCCCTGCTTCAAGTGCTGCTTCCTGGAAGACAGGAAGTCTGTGATCCATTTGCAGGGGGAGTCTGACATGTTCAGCTGCAGAGTTGAAATCAACAAACAGGATCCTAGCGTTGGTTCCTGCTGTGTCTCGGTGCTGTAGGATGTAACAGAGGGCCAGGTTTACTGCGTCATCTACAAACCTGTTGGCTCTGAAGGCAAATTGCAGGAGGTCCAGGAGAGGGTCTGTAATGGATTGGAAGTGGGACAACCCAAGACGCTCAAATGACTTCATCACCACAGAGGTCAGTGCAACAGTTCTGTAGTCATTGAGTTCTGTGGTTTTTGGTTGTTTGGGGACGGGGATAATAGTGGAGGTCTTGAAGCAGACTGGTACATGGCATGTCTCCAAGTAGCTGTTAAATATGTCAGTAAACACCAGAGACAGCTGGTCAGCACAGTGCTTCAGGGTGGATGGGGAGATAGAGTCAGGCCAAGCTGATTTTCGTGGGTTCTGCCTCTTGAAAAGGGTTCAAAAACCCTTGAAACTCCACCAGCAACACCCTGCTGGGGTGGTGGAGGAGAGAGAATCTTGGGCCTTCTACTGTAATGGAGAATGTGGGGCTGGAGAGTGGTGTCATGGGGGATGGAGTCAGGACTGTCCCATTGTCTTTCAAAGCGTCAATAGAATTTGTTCAGGTCGTTGGCCAGGCGTGCATTGTTCATGGAATGGTGATTTTTGGGTATAAATTTGGGATCTATCTGAGCCCTTTGTTGGCCAAGAACTGGTGTTAGAGTCTCTCTGAGTACAGTCGTTTAGCTTCCCGCACCCCCTTGCTAAATCTGTACTTTGCCTGTATGAGCATGACTCTGTCCTTGCTCCTAAACATTGCTTCCTTTTCCAACCATAACCGTTTGAGTTGCGCTGTGAACCAGAGTTTGTCGTTATTATAACCCACCCTGGTGTATGTTGGAATGCAGCTGTCATCACAGAAGCTAATGTATGATGACACAGCCTCTAGGTACTCGCCCAGAGCGTTGGTGACAGACCTGAAAACATCCCAGTCGGTGCAGTCCAATCACGCCTGGAGGTCCTCCACTGCTTCACTGGTCCACTTCTTTGATTTCCTCACAACAGATTTGCAGAGTTTTAGTTTCTGCCTGTATGCAGGAATCAGGTGGACCATGGTGTGGACAGAGAGTCCCAGTGCAACTCGGTGGACTGCTTTATAAGCACTGCTTACTGTGGTATAATAGTGATCAAGAATGCTCTGCTCCCTGGTTGGGCATTTAATAAACTGTCTGTATTTAGGCAGTTCATGGGTGAGGTTCCCTTTGTTAAAGTCACCTAAGACAATAACTAGAGAGTCCGGGTTTGTCTGCTCCACACTCTGTATCTGGTCAGCGAGCATGCACTGTGCCTCCTGCACGTTGGCCTGCGGTGAGATGTAAACACCAACCTGGATGAACGAAGCAAACTCATCGGGGTATAAAAAACAGTTTGCAGGCCGTGAAAAATGATTCAAGATCAGGAGAACAGGGTTTCTGGATCACTGTCTCATCGTTGGACCAGTTACTGTTGGTGTGAAAAACACAAACCTCCACCTTTCATTTTGCCAAAAAGGTCTGTGTCGCGATCTGCTCTTCAGAGTTGGAAGCCTGCCGGCTGCAATGCAGAGTCTGGCACCGAAGCGCACAGGCACTTCCTCAAGAAGCACAAAAGAGAAGATGTAGAAAGGTCTCAGTCTTTCCCCAACAGCAGCTGAAGTTCTTCCAACTTGTTTCCAAGTGAGCACACATTAGATAGGAATATTCCAGGTAACGCTGTGCAACGTCCACGTCAGCGGAGGTGCGTAAGCAGTGGTGCGCCAGCACGTCTCCCTCTCCTCAGGCGTTTCATCACGTGTAAAAAGGTGAGCGCATCTTTGACCAAGATGTCTATTAATTCCACTGATGTAACGATGAAAGTCAGGAATAATTCAGCAGGGATTGTGGTCCTAATGTTTATGAGCTCCTCTCTTGTGCAGGAGCTCCCAGAATATTCACAAGAAACACAGTTAATGATCAAAACAAGAAAAACACACACACACCAAAACACCGAGGCAGCCATCCATGGTGCCATCTTGTTTAGCTTCCCCAATTAGAAAGTTTAAAAGTTGGGCATTTGAATTTGTTGTTTTTGCTGTATTTGACACTGGGAATAAAAACGGGTCCAAGTGATGCCAAAGAGATAAAAAACTTCCATTAGGAGGCTGAAAAAATGAGCAAGTCTCCAAGACTCTTTAAAAATATGAAATACATTTTCAGAGACCTCACAGAAAGGACACTTCTTTATAATGGAGGGATTTAGTTGGTGTCTGCTTTTCAGGGGTGCCATGTACAGGGTCCTCCAATAGGGGTAGAGTGTCCTCACTGTCTGTGACAACTGACTGTAGCACACAATACAAACCATTCCAGAAAATAAATGACCATTTTGACAGGACTTGGGCCAAAAGACCTGATGGAGGATCCAGACAGGCTCGCCGGTGCCACAGTTCACTCTGCCTCTGTAGGACATCTCTGGGTGTAACCAGTTCCATTTCGCCAGCTTGTTATCTATTTCCTGTGTGAGGCCCTCTCAATTCTTCCCCACAACATTATCATTCCCCAGAAGTACATCAAGATATTTTATCCCATCCCGCCTCCAGGATAGGTTCGTGGGGGGAAATGGGAGGCCTCCATGCCACTGTCCAACCGCAAGGGCTTCACTTTTTCTACTCTAGCAGAATTCTCCATTAATTCTGCCAATGTGTTGATGTCTTCTTGGGTCTTTAATTAAAACGACACCATTGTCAGTGTCGGCGAATAAAATTGTTTTAGTGTTAAATCCTGGTAAAAGCAAATCACAAATATTGGTGCGTATTTTCTGAAGGGGGTGTTCCAGAGAGCGTGTACAGAGCATTCCTGGCTGTGCACAACTCTATGCACCCTAAAAGGAACACACAAGCAACCACTGTGCTTCAGCACACTTTCAATGACACTGAACAACACTTCGATCTTAGCAACAAGACCAGCAGTGAACCCGAACCTAGCCACAGTCTTCCAGATGCCTTTTCTTGATCTAGTGAGATCAGGCCCATGTTCACAACCAATAACTGGGAGACCTCCAAAACGTGCAAAATTAAGTAAACATTATCTAACATGGACCCACCAGGCATGCAATAGGCCTGGTCCCAATGGATAACCTGCTCCAAAGCTTCTCTCAGCCGGATGGCCAAGGCTTTGGAGAGGGATTTATAGTCAAAGTAGAGGAGAGACACAGGGCACCATTTTTTTAATCTGTTGCAGATTGCTTTTCTTTGGCAAGAGAGCAACGGCAGCACTCCTGCACAACGATGTGCCCTCGATTTCCCATAGACTCACTCAATCGTTCGAGTGTCAGTTGATAGATCTGGTGATGGCACGTGTGAGGAATATGCTGCTGACACAACAGTCTGATCAGACCCTGCCCATGGTCCCGCCACTGTCTTAAACAGGTAAAATTGTCCTACCTTCGTGTAAAATCAGTCCAGAAATGAATTAGTGTGTCTTTAAATTTTTTATCATGAATTCAAACTGAATTAAAGTGCCAGTTGGCGCTTTTAGGAGGATTCTTAGAATAAAAAGCCTACTTAAAAGCAATGAATGGTTAGTAAAACCTACAGGTAAAATATTTTCAAAGTTTTAGATGTTAAAATGGTGATAAAAAAGGTAGAACTGGTGAAGACCGGCTAGGGAGTGTGTGCAGGACCATGTGGACAGCAGCCTGTGTGCATCCTTTTCCGTACATCCACCAGGCCATGGGAAGAGACCAGCTGCCGCAGACTGCACTGAGAGGCTGAATGAGGCTTTGTATGGATACAGTCTAGTAGTTTGTTCTCTGTGCAATGAAAATCTAAAATCCTAAGAAATTTCATATAACCCGTAATCCTTTAATTTCTCATTGAGTCAATTAAAAAAGAATTGTCTCTCTGCACCACTTTGGAAGATCGGAAGAGCGTCGTGT
>CAAKHD010013253.1:34941-70260 GCA_901007705.1 Fistularia tabacaria | reverse complement strand
GACGTGTGCTCTTCCGATCTTGGATACAGTCTAGTAGTTTGTTCTCTGTGCAATGAAAATCTAAAATCCTAAGAAATTTCATATAACCCGTAATCCTTTAATTTCTCATTGAGTCAATTAAAAAAGAATTGTCTCTCTGCACCACTTTGGAGTGTAGATACTGATTAAAACAATGATAAAATGGTCAAAGGTAGCTTTGACCAGTAAGCACCTTCCCAGACTCTCATGCTCCACCTTGATGGACTTTGGGTCAAAGGTTCTGGAGAAGAGGAAGCCCACTGAAAGTGGTGCAGTGGCTCATAATGACCTCCACTCTCCATTCGTCGCAATGAGTTTCTTGAATGAATAATATATTTACACGCTTCATATTAACTGTTTCATAGACAAAAGTACTTTTCCTTGCCTCTCTCGCACTGTTAAGATTCAAGGATCTGAAGTTGAAAGGGGCCATGTAAGGTAAGAGGCTTTTTAGAATAATGCTAAAAAATAGCCAATAAGTAATGACCTGTTAGGTAAAAAGAATGCTAATTCAACACCCTTCATGCATTTGGTCTGCTGAAGGTAGCTCTTCAGCAGATTGGCACAGTAAAGGTTTCCCTAGCTGGTCGATTGTGTTCAGGAGTGAAATGTCACTGTAGTCGGAACAGCAGCCCTTGCTGCCACTGCTGTCCAAGACTGTGTATTTCCTTGCCACCTGCTTGCCGGTCCTCGTAGCGGCCAGCAGAAGCGATCGCTTGCTCCTCCTCTGTTTTGGCAGCGGAGTTGCTGAGGCTTCCTGCTCCATTATCTTCTCTGTCACATTGTTTTTGTTTACCAGTTCACTGTCTTTATTAATATCGCAGGTCTTAGTCACTTGTCCTACATTGGCCTCTGAAACCTCACTTGTCTCACTCACCTTGTTCTGATTGACATCGCTTGCCTTGTTGCCGCATTACTTCCTGCCACTACAGCCTCACCTGCTCCATCAATATCACAGGTTTCCCTCACCTGTACACTGTCACCTTCCTGCTCCATTCTGCCCTCACCTGTCTCTCCACTCAATCTGTCCATGCGCACGGCAGATTTCACAGATCTGTAGTCGATCAACTCCCCCACAGTCACAGTGCTCCCGGGTTAGCTAGGAGTTAACCATTGCGCTTGAAGACAAAAAAACACGAAACCTTCAGAAACACACATATAAACCATGAACACAACTATGTCACACCACACGACACAAAAAGTCCGGTAAAAATTAAGCACTTTCACCCAAGTTACGGTCACTTGCTCTTCAACACAGACTTCCGGTCTTCAGGAATAAGAAGAAGAAGACGAGGAAGGTGTATGTCAGTTGAATTTAATATACACTACATACCAAGCAGTGATTTTGCTACATAATTGAAAAGCATGATTCTAAAATGTCAAGAAATGTTAAACGCTTTTCCACGAAGACAAGCATATCAGTATATAAAGCAGGAGAAGGGTGATTGGCATGCAGTGTTCATGTCTTGTGAAAGATCAGATACAGCCCTGAATCATCTGTAGAGTTTTGAACATGCATGTGGGAAGACCCACGGCAATGATGTGTGAAATTAATAGGATATCAGTGGTACGGAAAATTATGGGAACAGATGATTGAACCAGGTGTGGCGGCGCATGTTAAGAGTTCAAGAGAAGCACTAACCCTTGAGGCAGCCTTCAAGGCCTGCCACGGTGTTAGGGCTTGGATTCATTGACCGCTTAAAAGACGTATAAGGTTTTATCTTTGTTGCCCAACCAACCTGAAATTGTGTAAACTTGCATTGAATCCAAAATTAAACTTTGTAAACAGTACATCATTAAATAAGCATTTACTATATCATGAATTGTTGTGCTACAAAAACATACCAACACTGTATCTTTAATGTCTATTAAGTCCACATTGTAATTAAAATACTGTTTTGTTGTGTGTTTCTCAAAGAATTATTTGCAGCATTGATGACACCAACTGCGGCAAACATAAATGATGTTTATTGATTCATTCAATGTCTATACCGCATATTCTGCACTCAAGGTTGCATGGGGGCAGGAGCCTATCCAAGCTGACATTGGGCAAAAGGCGGGCTACAATCCGGAGCAATCACCAGTCGGGCCACAGATAGAGACATACAACCATTCACTCATTCACACACACCGGTGTGAACCAAAAAATTAGCATGTCATGAAAAGTTCATATTTTTTTGTTAATTGTTTCACAAAGGGAAACCCATATATTACAAAGATTGTTACATGTATAGTGAAACATTTTCAAGCTTTTATTTCTTGATATTTTCTCAAAAAACAGAATATTGCAAAAAAGTTAAATATTGGAAAGTCATGGTGTCACACCTTAATCGGCTAATTAACTCAAAAGACCTGCAAAGGTTACCTGAGCATTTACATGGTCCCTCAGTCTGGGTCAGTTGGCTACACAATTCTGAAAAAGACTGCTTGACTTCGAAGATGTCCAGAAGATAGTAAATGACACCCTCCAACAGTGCTGTATCCAAGCATATGAATAAAAAGTTGAGTGTAAGGAAAAAGTGTGGTAGGAAAAGGTAAACCAGTAAAAGGGATAACCCCAGCCTTGACAGGATTTCCAAGCAAAATTTCTTCAAGAATTTTGGGGACCTTTCCAAAGGGTGAGCTGAGGTAAGGGTCAGCGCATCAAGAGCATCGTACACATGGGCTACAATTCCTTGTGTCAAGCCATTCTGAACCACAGACAACATCAGAAGCGCCTTACCTGAGCTGTGGAGAAAAAGAACTGGATTGTTGCTCAGTAGTCCAAAGTCTGTTTTCAAATGAAAGTCAATTTTGCATGCCATTTGGAAATCAAGCTCCCAGACTCTGGAGGAGGAGGAATGGAAATGCACAGAACCCATGTTGCTTGAAGTCCAACGTGAATTTTCCACAGTCAGGGATGATTTGGGTTGCCATATTATGTGCAAATGTTTGTCCACTGTGTTTTCTGAAGTCCACAGTCAACTTAGCCATTCACCAGGAAATTTTTGGGCACTTCATGCTTCCTTCTGTTGACAAACTTTATGGAGTTGCTGAGTTCGTTTTCCAGCAGGACTTGGCACCTTCCCACACTGCAAAAGGTACCAAAAGCTGCTACAATGACCACAGTTTTACCTGAACTGGACAAATTGAGAATCTATGGGCAATGTGAAGAAGAAGTTGAGAGACACCAGGCGCAACAATGCAGATGACCCGAAGGCCGCTATCAAAGCAACCTGAGCTTCCATTACACCCAAGAAGTGCTATTGGCTGATTGTTTCCATGCTACAACACATTAATGCAGAAATTCATGTATAAGGTGGCCCAACCAAGTATTGAGTTTCAGGAGCCTGACATTTCTGCTTAAAATTTCATTTTACAATTGATCTTGTGTAGTATAATAAAGTACTGAATTTTGTGTTTTACTAATCTATTAGCCACATCCATCAAAGTTTCAATCAATAAAGGCTTGAAATATTTCACCCTGTATGATATATGAATATTGAACTTTTTCATGATATTCTAATTTCGGGGATTTATCCACACAGTAAATCCAGTCTTCAGTTACCCAAATGTATGTTTTAGGACAATTACATATTCTTTCAACATTTGTAGGAATTAGCAACGCATTTAAGTAAATTATCCCGCCACTTCTAAAGAAAGAAAATCCTACAGATTGATGGTCAATTTTCCATTTCAAGTAAAAAGATAAAAGCGCCGTTGTACAATTCTATACCAGCCATCATCTCTCTTAGCGCCCTCTCACTCTCATATTGTCTAGGGGAAGAGATTATGCCACTACAGTTTCAACGATGGAGTTGACTCACTTGGAGGTCAGAGCTGCAGCTTTTTGAGGAGCCCAAATTGCTAAATAGATCTGGTCATTATAGATGAGGATTATAAGAAAATCCTGTGCTTTGTGCTCTCGATGATTAGTTGAAGCATACAGTATGGATTCCAGATGGAACCGATGGCTGCTTGATCCAAATTTAATCTAATCTGTATTTATGAAGGCTGACATTGCCTTAACTGTTGACATGGAAATGTCTCTCAGTGCCACTCAGTCTGATCTATACTTTATTTCATGAGTTTGAATTCAGTTCAGCCACGTTTGATCTCGCTTGATTTAATTTTGATTAGAAAACTCTTGCTTTTCTAAAAAGAATATTGAATTTGAATGTACAGGTAAGGCCTCGGGGGGAAGCTTTATGAGACCTCAGAAAAATTATCTGAAATGTCACAAAAGTTATGAAAAGATGTGCCTTCAGAAAATAATATCCATAATCTCTGTCTTTGTTAGACTCATTCACCTCAGCCCAACTCCTTACATTTCACCTTATTCCTGCATTCCCTCTGTCATTTATAGCACAGTTCATGTCATTTGAGCCTCATTTGTGGTAATTGCTCTGTCATAATTTGGAAAGGCTTTTTTCATAACCACTGGTTATTTTTTGTCTGTTACTGCAATATCACAAACTTCATAAAAAATTCTCAAATATCTATTTTGAGAGAAGAAAAGTGCCAATACATCATTGGGTTCACATGATTTAGTTGCACTGGTTGCAACATTCATTCAGATTTTATTACAGAGTTGATGTCTGCTACAGCTGCCTGTTGTTAGAAACTGGCAAATCATCTTCTTTTCCTTTTGGCTTTTCCCTTCAGGGCTCGGCATAAATGCAGAAGGTTGCGTACCTTCTGCATTTATACGGGCTTGGGACCAGCTCAGGGACACACTGGGCGGTGCCCCCTGAGGCTGGCTCCCGGAGACACTAGCCTGTGCCGCCCTGAGGCTGCATTTAGCAATTGGACAATCAATAAGGGAAAAATAACTTTGAATGTCTATTGGTCTTAAAGTATGTTATAGTTAGAAGGTAGCTGGCGTGAGAGAGGAGGATACAGAGAATAGGGTTAAATGGAGAAGGTTGATTAGCTGTGGCGACCGCTGAAAGGGAAAGGCCAAAAGGAAAAGAAGAAGAAGAAGTCGATTAGTCTTACATGAAGAATAATTGAGTTTATTTATTATTTAGTTTGTTTATAATTCATTAATTTAATTATTAATTTCAACACAGGTGCCTTAATATTGACTGGTCCTCCCTTCTTGCAATGATGGAGACACATCATTGTAGTTTAACTGTTGTGATATAGTTTCTGAGAAACTGACATTAATATTTTTTTGTTTGTGTGTTTTTGCAAAAAAGTTAATCAAATTTGACTTAGCGTAAAAAACATATTTAAGTAAACACTGGTCAGCGGTCTGAGTGTAGAAAAAGCTCATTTCAATATCATCACTGTCACTCATGGACCTCGGTTCTTCTTAAGGTTATCACACTAGCAAGGGTAAAGATTTTAATGCCTGCTATTGTGCATAGCAGAACGGACCATAGATGTGCAGTATGGATTAAGAAGCGTGTCTAACAGTGCATACATTCAATCTCACAGCACTTAAGATAGGAATCATAATGGATACATCCACTGGAGTGAAAATTCATTGCCATGATCAGCTGCATTTCCTATATATCCTCTGAGTTTTCAGTGGCTGAGCAGTGGCGTGAGATAGACTCTCTGATGGGCCACAGAGGTTTTCAGTTAAAAAAAAAAGACCTCTATTTGTCCAACATGTGCTGAAAATCATACCACATCAAACACATGCAACATGATAACGCTCTCACTCCTGAATCTTATTCTATCTCATCTTAAACTTTATGATACCTCTTTAATGAAGATACCCAATTACTTTGATACAGCTGGTGGTATTCATTCTTTGTGATCATATTTATCCTTAAAAGTAAATAATGTTTTAATGATCTATTATATTTTTTACAATGTTACACCATACTATCATGTATAATGTATACTTTATTAATTCCTCATGGGGAAATTCGTTCTCTGCATTTAACCCCAGCAGTTGGCTGGCATCTAGCAGTGCCAGGGGAGCAGTTAGGGGTTCAGTGTCTTGCTCAACAACAGTTCGACACACTAGGAGGAGGCAGGAATCGAATTTCATATCCCTTTCCTGTCATCAATTTTAAAATGATTATTTACTTCTATTTTACCACTTTAGATGCTTGTCAACCATTTTCTTTTCACAGAATTCACAAACAATGAACAACAATATATTTCCTAGGGCTATGGCTATCGAGCCATTTGTGAATTGGTTTGTCAAAGCAATAAGGTTTAATATATTTATATTATCACCAGTTGCAATGGCCATCATGAAAATTCAGCCTTCAAACAAAAAGAATCCACACTGAAAGCACAGGTTAGTGACTGCACCATTAATTGAAATACATTCAAACAGCAATTGAAAAAAACAAGAACATATTGAGACAATATTAAATGTCTTTTGATATTTTTATTTGAAATTATCAAATATTAATTGCATAGAGAAACGCATGTCAACACAAAAGCAGTGCACTATCACAGCAACAAACCATTACATCTATTCTATTTCTGTCATAGCCCACACATGTGATAAATGATCCCACTGGCCGTGTTGATTTGAAGAGTTATTGGAGGAGCACCTTGATCAGATCCTGGCCTTGGGGTGCTACCTGGACAAATCCCACTGAACGCATTTTACCTCAGCTCTGTAGGAGTTTCATCCTTTCTGCCTTTCATTTATCATGAGTAATTGAATTTTTACCTTTGAAGTATTGTAGAAAGAGGATACGTGCAAAGAGACTCACATGACAGTGGCTTCCAGTAACAACATTTTTACCTTCCTGATTTTTTTTTCTTTCGAACACAATTCTAACTATTGCTTTCGATTTTTTTTTCCCAGCGTATTGGGATGTTTCTAACGCAGCAGAATATCACTGTTTCGAAATGGCTTCTCAACAATATATAAGTTGGCAGCACACAGTTGTCAAAGAAACATATTGATACTGTAAAAACTGAACACTGGAGAGCGGGTTTTCAGAGTGTGTACGCACCCCCTTCTTAATTTATAAACGCTAGTATTTCCTTATTAGGTAGTATTTATTACTTAAATTATTACTATGCAATAATCTTACTGTATGTGTTGTTTTTAGAACGTCTATACATCTCTCTCTCTCTGTTATTGTTGTCCGCCTAGTGTGAAGGGAGTGTACAAAGTAAGAATTTCATTGCATTTACTGAATCACCACATTCTTGCAATGTACATGATAATAAAAAATCTTGAATCTTATTGCCTCTATATTTAAGCTGATATTGCTGGCTAGATTAGCTGGAATGTTTTCTTTTAAATTCCCCCTCATCATAAAGAGAACATTGAAAATGAAATATACTGTCTTTATTTGTTTCCCGTGGTGAAGCAAACTCAATTTTGTCTTCATAGCACTGACACAAAAGTCGGCCTCCTTTAAAGGCCTCTCCTAAAGGATCAAAACTGCATTCTCTCGGGTCGGGGGTCCAAAATGTGCCATGGACTTACACACAAACTGCCCATATTAGTATTAATGTGGAGAACTTCACATTTCCTTTTATGTATCAAAGCTCAAGACTTTCCCCCCCATGAAGAAACCCATCTCCTCAAACAGGATTTGTAGGCAGCTACAGTGACTGTGTCCATTCTCTACTCCCCAGAGGGTGTGGCATTGTTAGCAGAGCAGAAGGGACGAATAGATAGAATGAACACAGAGGGAAAAATGTCACTGTTAAGGGAAACTTTCTCTTGATTTTTTGTAACACACATGTAAATATGTACAACCATGGACCAATGTTTAAGAAACATTATGTTCAGATTCAACACAAAGGGGTGACATATGTGATGAAAATGTTGAGTCTGATCAATGTGGAATTTTCTCATATTTGTCCCAGTCAGTAAACTAGACTGTCAATTGTTTATGAAGATTATAATGTCATTATTAAAGGAGCAACAGTCATGACCAAAATTTAATTTCACATATATAGGGGGAAAAAAATCTTATTTATCATATTTTACTTTTTTATTTTTTTATTTTTTGTAAAACCCCTTTTGTGAAAAGAAGAAATGCAGAACCTGCAGCCCCGTGCCAACATAATGCCTGCACCTTTTACTTAGTAATTTATTTTCCTGATGAGCAAGTTTGTTTGGATAGCGTAATACGCATGATTCATCATCCCAGTATCACTGTTTGCAAAGGATTAGTCTTTAAAAAATTTTGGCTTTCAGTGACTAACAATCATTTCTCCGTCTATTGTCATTTCAATAACGAGATAAAACCCATACTTCACAAAGCAGAACAGTTAACTGGATGGGAACAGTCACATGTGAATGCCCCAGTGGTTTCACCCCTCTCCATCATCAACAAAAACACTTACAACAGGTCTCAGTGTAACGCCTGCGTGGACATAACTATCAGTAAATGACCCACGTTTATTGAGTTACTGATCCATTTATTCAAGTCCTGCTTCACTTGCTGAACTCTCACTTCAGTCTCAAAAGGCTGCTTTCGCAGAGCAGACTTGAATCTTTTAAAGTGCATCGGAAATTAAAACGCTGTAAACTTTTAGCTTGGAGATAATGTGTAGTTTCTTTTCTTATCAGCCAGTATCTTAATACACCCTTATGAAAAATGTTGGAGGCAAGACATAATTTTGGAGCTTCAGCAGCTAAAAATGGTCAGATAGTGCAAAGTATAAAAGCCTATGATTCGGTCTGGATAGTTGATACACTTCAACCAGAATAAGAATGGAATAAACACTCTTAAATAGTATGTTTCTCCTGTCTGCCATCAGTTAAGTCAGTGCTGACACTGCTCATACAGCGACCAAACAGCCCATATAACAGGATTTGGAACCCCATACTTCTGGAGCACCCCCCAAAGGATTCCCCACAGGACACTGCCAAATGTGTTCTCCAGGTATAAAAAACACATGTACACTGTTGGGGCAAACTCCCATGCACCATCAAGGATCCTGCTGAGGGAACAGAGCTGGTCTACTGTTCCATGATCAGGACAAAAACCACACTGCACCCCCGCTCCTCTTCCTCATTGGAAGGCATGTCTCCGGGATTGAGAAGGTCTTGGTTGAGTCGAGGTCAACAGCTCACCATTCCCGCTCTAAAGTATTGACGGTGCACTGCTTACCCCTCCTGACCTCCACTCAGGAGGGGGAAGCAATAGGAAGGAGAGGGATTCTGGCCCACCAGATCCAGCTTCAGCATCCTAGGGCTAGACTGCCACAGTTCCACCACTCAGGCCACCACCCAGCTTACAATGCACCCAACCCCCATGGCCCTTCCTATGGGTGGTGAGTCCAACGTTGTCCTTTCAGGCCCAGCCAAGCCCCATGGGTGAAGGCCTGGCCATCAGGACCTCACCATCAAGCCCCGCCCTAGGGCCTTGTTCCAGGGAGGGGCCCTGGTGACCCTCATCCAGGCAAGGGAAAACTAGGTCCATCTCTTTCAATCATCAAACAAGGGTCTTCTGAACCGTTTGCCTTGAGTGACCCCTCAAGGGGCATACAGACCCGCCAACTTAGCTTCAAGGATCACTGGGACACGCAAACCCATTCGACCACAATGAAATTGCAGCTCGAGGAGCAAACATTATATGGAATAAAATCAAGGGGGTAATTTAATTTCATTTTGTGCTGATACTGAGAAAGAGTCAACAACTGCACAGATAATATATACTTATGTGGTTGAAGTTATTTTAAGTGGTATATTAGATTGATATGTAATCAAATTTTTCATGTCTTTCAATCACACAAAAATTAAAAAGCAGGAAAAACCAATTATGAAAACCATATCGCTGAGCTCATGTAAAAAAAAGTATTTTATCTGGATAATCTTTCAAATAGAAAATACCAAACTGCCCAAACTGCAGGACAAACAAATCAATTATCGCTCATTGAATCCAAATTGAGGCAGACGCTTTAAATAATTGTCCAAGTGGCTTGAATGCATGTTACACAGCCCCAGGTTCAAAAGCCGAAGAGTGCGACGAGTGTGAAGTCCCCCTTTGAGAAAAGCACTGGTTGTCCTGAGGCGCCTTATTAGTCCTGTCTGTTTCAAACAACATCAAGTAAATCTGTCTGCTGTCAAGGAATCAAGATTTACAACAGGCCGGACCCCCATTCCACAATCGCCGCTCCACAGACTCTGCCTCACACGGCATCACAAGAAGAAGATGACATTGCCTTTATCGGTGGTATTTTAGTTTCTTTTTTTGTCCCAGTGAAAAAAGTGGAGGCAGCTTATTCATCTATGTACATGTTGGTGGGGTTTCACGGAAATGGGGTATCAGCATGAGAATAAAAGATAAAATGCAATGTACCTTATCCTTCACATTGTTTATTATCTAGAAAAAAAATGATTGAGATTCTATAAAACAGACATCAATGAATGTATGCAGTCACTCACTCCATCCACCTATGTGCTCCAATGAGCTCACATCCCAAAATATAAGGCAACATTGGCATCCCAGGATAAAGATTTGTTCCAATCAGCTAACGAGAGAAAAGCCAGACCAAAAGCTGATAATATCTTTCTCACTGCCATTATGCCTATATCGCAAGTGCATCCATTTCTATGGACTTGCCATTTCAATTTATTTTTGATTTCTACCTCTAATATGTGGTCCCTAAGAGAAGCATGCAACCATATCCATGACTACAAAAGTATTTTCCTTTTCTTGCCCGTCACCTGCTGTAGTTGCTCTGCTTCTTTTTTTCCAACCTTGTTTTTTTTTGGATGTAATTAGGAAATTATAGTTACTTAAAAACAAATATTGGATTGGAATTTGAGACATTTCTTGTAGTTTATTCTCTTTTCCCCTCTCCCCAGTATGCTCTTTTCCCTGAGTCTCATTCCATTTCCAAGTCTGTCCTCGCTCCTCACTGGAGTTTGCCTCGGCAAAGAAAAAAAAAGCCCTACTGATGCAATGGTGATGAAATTCATCTCTATAGTGCATTATTGTAAGTTATTTTTTGATATCCTTTCGAGTAGAGATTCTGATTGGACTCTGATTGGCTGCCTCCTGCTGCAGAGACAGACTGACGACTGATTGCTCTCTTTTCTCTCTCTTTCGTTCTTTTTCTTTAGATAAGCTTTTGAAAGTTTGCAGAGCAACGCTGTGAGTCCATGACTCTGCAAGCTTCAAAGTCTTTTTCCTGCGTGCTGTACCCTCTGAGCGCACATCGTCCATTGGAAACTGGCTCCCAGCGGAACGAGAGCAGGTTTCTGCCACTGCGATTAATGAAGACCTTGCATTCTATTTCATCAACTCTTATTTCATATCATTATTAAAGTCCTCGTCTACAAATCGTGTATAGCAATTTCATCATTAATGAATGCACAGCTATTCACTAATGAGTACACTGATCTCAGTTTCATTTTTGGCTGTCAGATCCAAGTGATGTTGCCTTTATTATATTTCTTCATTTTTGTTTTTCTTCTTTTTTTCAGGAAGAAAATCACTTGCTTTGCAATTGATTGTTAATATTTCATTCTAACCATATGCTTCAAAAAGTGGAATAGATAAAGCAAATTACAATACATACATCACTGGAGCTTCTTCAAAAATCACCCCTCGCCAACATCCGTGCTCTGCGGTCGCAGAGGAAGGCTCTCGCCAGATCCCCCATGACACCTCTCAGCTCCTTGTCCTCCCGCAGGATCAAAGTGCTTTGGTTTGTTTTCCTGCTGGTGTTAATTATGTAACCAATTATGCCATTGGTGAGCTGACACTGGGGAAGTAAATTGAAAGTGATCGGCTTCATTACAGTCACCTAAATGCCAACCAGGTTGCTTTAGGAACAACCTAGTTAAAGTTTACCCCCAACAAACACACACGCAAAACGGAAAGAAAGACCTTATCTGTTTATTTGTTGTTTTTAATTGCTGCATTGGTTTTGCATGTATTATAGCTCAATGGATTTGTGTCCACTTCAGTAAATAGATGATTTTTGCATCTATTTAAAGTCTGATCTGCTTCTTCCCTTCCCGTTGTTTCGCCCATTTATAATGCAGTGCTAGACAGGTCACTGCCACAGTACAGAATTTGAAAAGTTCCATGTTATCCTGCAGCACTACAACTATAAACAGCATGATCTGCATTTATTTCTCCATCTTCATAAGCACTCTACCTGACAGTCACACATTTCTCTATTGGAATATAAGAATAATTTACGTGGATCTTAACATAGGAATCTTTTATTGTAAAGAATTACACAATGCGAAATACCATTAATGAAAGAAAAACCAAAATACTTTTTTTGGTGCTACCAAACACGAGTGTACGCATGGACGATGAAACGTGTGATGACAGGTCATGTTGATCATTTCTCTGAACAGTCAGGTGTAACTGTGTGTGTGCGTGTGTATTGCGTGGGGTGTGGGGCTTATCTCCTCTCCCTCAGTAAATGATGGGCCATTGTGTCCTTCAGTAAAGAAGATAAGAAAGGCACAAAGTAACTTTCCTCTGCGTTTAGAGAATTTGATTATTGAGTTTTCCCACAGAGAGACCTCTCAGTTGTTGAATTTTGTTTGTAACCTTCCAAACCAAAAAGGACATTTTGAATGGACACACTGCATTGTCTGTTAATCCTTCCTCACCTGACCTTTCCTGTACCTTTGGTTTCATCAGCTCCTTACCTGAGGCATGTTTTTCTGTTTTTTCCAGGTTTGCCATTGTATTGCATTTTGGATGTCTTGTCCAAATCAAGTTCCCCCTCTGTTTGTCTCTTTACTTACGTCATTGGTGCAAACATTCTTCCTCCTGCTTTGGTTTTCCATCCACAGAGGTTTTGATTAGTTTAAAATAAGGAAATCTTGTTTTTTCTGTTGTTCTTTTTACGATTCTGGCTGCTGCACAAATCCTACTATTCATCTATTGCAATATTATATAGTTTTATTTTATTTATGTAATAATGTGTGTTTATTCTTGTGATTGAGCATTGCCTGTGGGAGCTTTGGCATGATTATCCTTGCGACTATTACGCGTATTATTCAATAGGATTGTGCCTGTATCTCCTTGTGATCATGTAAAATATGCTGAACACACTTAGCGATACTGTCGTAATTGCATTATTAAATAGACTCACGCTGACATGATCGCGCTCTTTTATGAATTTGTAATTTTTTTCTCCCAACACGTTCCATCGCCGTGTGACCTACTTGTTCTGGATAGTCACAAGACTGAAATGACAAAGTGAAAACGTGAGCCAGTCACTTCCTCCTTGGGATGCCACAGCGGGAAAAGAGGTTTAGGCATAAGACCCCATGACAGCCTGACATCTTGTCCTCAGGACGCATGTAACATCAGTCAGCTTCAGGCTGCCAAACATAATATTAGCTGCATGTCTTTGAAATATGTCTTGCTTTGTCAGTTAATGCAGTTGTTTGCTTTCTTCTTTTCATATTTACTTGTGTTTTTTTCCGTCATAAGCATTTAAGCTGTGGTATATAATTAAATTATAACTCATCTCCGGATTGCTTTTATGTGTATCCTCCTCGACTCTCTTCTGAAGACACTGCAGGCTTTAAACACTTCTGACATGATGTATGTGTGAAGTAAAATCATTTCTCTGATTAGCTCCAGTTCCTATCACCTCTGCTGCATGACACATAGATAAATGCCTTCATTTGATCAAGGACCGCAATTACCTGAAGATACAGCTAAAAAAAAAAGAAGAAAAGAAAAAACAAAGAAGCACTGTGACGAAGGGGAGCGATGAGAAGGAGGAGAGAGGAAAGGAGAAAGAATGACGGATGAGAAAGAAAAGGATTGGAGAAGCGGCATGTTGAAATATATTCAGCTCACCCAAGCCTTCATGAAAAGCTATTTTTTAATTTATTTATTTCATTTGCCAAACCAAAAAAGACCATTTATTCAAGTTGGCGCTCTTGAATTCTACCCGTCCCAGCGGTCATTGCGTGCTTCGGCTTCAGCATGTGCCATTTAAGCTCATTTTCAATGGCGTCAAGATGCTTAATTTAGGCTACAAAGGAAGAAAAGAGAGCAAACAAGCATATTCAATTAAGTTTGCCATCACAGCATCACAGCTGTGTTCATCAACTTCTTCGTTTAATGCTATCATAATGTTTTGCAGCCTCTGAATTTATGGACCTCTCCTTGATACTCTGTCCAAGCTTCTCGATTTCCTCATCCACACTAGCCCTGCTTTTCTCTCTTTCTTTCTTCCTCCAAACATTCATTATTTCTCGAAACTCCCACCATAACCTGCCTTCTCTCTTTGGGCTTTGTCAGATCTTCCTCTACAAAGAGTTGTAACCACTTTCAACAAGTATATAATAGTCATATGAACCAACACTGCCCCCTAAAGGCTACAGAGATTGTGGAAAAAGTAGTGACGCTGCAAGATTTTACTCCGGAACCTCAACATTAACAGCAAAAACTGCGACACAAAATCAACATGAAACATCACAAATCGTGATTGATTGTTTTTTAAATGCATTTTCTTCTGCATGCTTCCCAAAGGTGATAGCAATTTCATTTATTGTTTTACTGAACTGTGATTTTACATGAACTTCCCTAAATAACTGCTTCCAATAAAGATCGAGCTGGGAAACACTTTCAGATTAATTTGAACTAAATTTAATAGTAACATTTAAAAAAAGGATTTTTAGAGGTAAAATGATTTTGTTATTCAATGATGTCCTTCAACAAAGGTCAATCTTCAACATATAAATACAAAAACCATTCCAACAGTTATGTGTAAATATTTGAAGTCTTCTTCTTTTAATGGCCAAAGAATTCCAATTATAATCCCAGTGTGTCGCCAGTGGCAACAGTTTTCAAAAGAACACTTTCGCTTTCGTAGATAAGAACTGAGATACACTGACAACCATTTGTTTCGTTATTTATTTTGTCATGAGTGGATGTGATGTGGCTCTGAGGTTTGTTTTTCAAAACTATTTAAAAAAACATTACATTCACTCTGATGTGATGTGAACTTGTATAACCTCCAGCACTCTACTTACTTTTACTGTCAGTGCAGATGACAGTGATAATTTTGTGGCATACCTTAATTTTTAAAAAAGTCTTGATTTGGATTTGTTTTGAAATGACTTTCTTAGCTAAACCCTCCAAGTCTTGCACACTAGAACAGGATGAATCTATCTTGAACAGATGTATCGTTCCATCCATCTGTATGTGTGTATATATATATATATACATACATACACATATATATATATATGTGTGTGTGTGTGTGTATGTGTATATGTATATAAACATATATATATATACATATATATACATATATACACACACATGTAAGCATTTTCTATTTTTCTATTTTCTTATTTTGTAAAATACAGGTGAGATATATATTTAAGATACTTTAGAGTAGTCACCAGAGTCCACAGTGGATTTTTTATTTTTTTATTTTTTATGGATTTTATCTTTTATTTCATGTTTTGATCTTTTTTTGCCATTTTTGCAAAAACTGTGTTGTGATGTCCGCATTTTCAATTACCACCTCAATCATCATCATTCAACCCACTCTGCTCTGCATCACGGTATCCTTTCACTGATCCTCCTCGCCCACAAGTCATTGACATTTAGTATTCAGGAAGGATCCGAGCTGCATGCAGTACTTCCTTAACTCTTTTACTGCTCAGAGTAGCCTTGGCTGTTACCACACAGCAATGTGACAGGGGTCGAATCTGCTGTGGGCTACGAAAGCAGAATGACACTCAAAAAAGGTACGCATTTTTTACAATTATGAAAGACTGTAATGGATAAACACATGGCTTGTGTATTAAGGTGCAAACAGAAAATTCTTCCCTCAACCTTCTCTTTACTCTATGTCGATGAAAGGGACTCAATGCAAAACAAATGGAAGCTTAGTTTTGAGTGATTGTGAAGGTATTTCAATCTAGTGAATTTTAACGGGAAAACAAACTGCCCACAAAAAAATTAGCATTTATATTGGGAACCAAAATACAGACGCAGAGTAGAAAATCAGAAGAGCCAGAGCAGGAAGGAAATGTCTTTGTATTTAAATAGTTGATAGTTTTCCAGGGGCACCTAAATGGCACTTCTGCTCTAACATAGTAGAACAGCCTTGTACGTAACATTGGTTGATGTAACAGATGCTTCCTTCAAAACAAATTTCTGCAGCGCCATTTAACAGCAATGCCACTTTAGGGCAGTGACATTGTGCTATCTGTTAGCATATGACATCAATGTGCACTGCAACTGAATTCTTAGATGAATCTTACGTCTTGAGATTTGTCCTCAAACATTCATGTTTGTCCTTTGTTATTTTAACAATGACAAAGGACAAATGATATATAATCCAATGTCCAATGATATATAATCATAAAGATACAGTACAATAGGCACCATATAACAGTGAGTGAGTCCACCGGTAAACAAATCCAGATTAATCTTGTGACTGCCACAGGGAATAAAAGATCTTGGATTTAGCCCTTGGAATTACTCATTTCCATTTCTATTTGTTTTCCTGTTACGGCATATCACAAGGACATCTGAATCATGCAAGTCAACAAACTTCAATCAAGCGAGCAGCGATCCTAAATATAACTTGCATTTTACAGCCAACAAGATTAGAGTCGGATTAATGTGGAGCATTTGGGGAGGAATACTCGGTAATTCGAATGTATTCTGGTCTGTCCGCTGTAAGTACACAACACACACTGGTCCACTTCTGCAAGTCCCATGATCTAACAGATAAAATTAAGAGATGTCAAATTGTATGGGATTGATCTACTTTTTGGTTGCTGTGTCCCAAGGATTCACCAGATTTTTAGATTAAACACACATATGAATGCACATACATTTTATATGTAGGTACAAGGTGAAAAAAATAAAAAAAGACTGCTCTAGATTTATTTCTTGGGACATCACACACATTTTCTGTCATACATTCATGCCACCAGAAAAACGGGACCCATAGGCTTTCACGGTGATGCATTCAGGTTATGAGGAATGATAGTCTTTGAGTTATCCATGATGATTTATAGTATTCCAATACTTTTGTTGTTTCTTAACAGGAAATGAGTAATGCTCTTTTTATGTTTTTATTCCAGTATACCCGTTGTGTTGCTCTCTGAGCTACAGTATAACCGGATGTAATTCACCAAATGTCATCTGTGAGTTGTGGTTACAGGGACTGTTTGGAACCGTTTGAAGCCACGAACCGCAATCCAATGTCCATCCTGCCACAAGCGAGGATGGACATTGAATTGCATCTCCTCTAATGATATCTGGTATGTTAAATACACCACAATGAGGACTTTGAAAATCTGCAGTCAAAGAACGTGCAACAAGACAGAGTAAGAAGTAACGCAGGGAGAGGTAGCCAGCAAGGAGGTCACTATATAGTTATTAACAGCTACTATAAGTGCCTTTAAGTTTATTAAATTTCAACAAGCACTGCCTGAAACATCAAGGCATCATTTTTTGACGGATGTACAACTGTGACTCGCCTGAGAATGCATGACAGCTGCAACAACACTTAAGGTGGCTGCATGTCCAATGAACTCATGAAAACAGGTGAGGTGCACAGGACCAATTTTTTGCTACCCACTAAAAATCCTGCCCACATATAGTCACGTGGTTCCACTAAAACACGATTATAGAAGTAAAACGCATAAGTCTGAACGCAAATCAAAATGATATCTGAAAAACAGATATGGAGTACTGTGAATCATCTTGAATATGCAGAACACCCACATGTCCAATTGTTGGCCATGTCCAAGACTCTAGCTGCCTGCACTCCATTTATATTTTAATACGAACACATAATGGTTTAAGTGCACAATTGTAGATGATTGTATGGGATGGCTTGGGGTTTATGAATTGTGCAACAAAATCCTCTGACCTCAAAGTTTACAAATAAAGGATTCAATATCGAAGGGGGCAAAGGATGAAGCAAAAAGTACTCGCTGAATGTTTCGTGTGGTGGATTTTAATGGTTAACTGGTCATAGCCACATTGGCTCATTGTTATATTGGTTTAGTACGGACAGAAAGGAAGGCAAATCTGATTCGATGGTGGACTGACAAAGATTTATTGACACTGCGAAAGGATGGATCTGCAGACCACCTGGAGCAGTGTGTGACCGAGGCTAAAGAGACAATGATGGAGACCGTGGAAACACAGGACAAGTAACATGGCATTCTTGGGGCAGACTTAAATGCAGAGAGAAAGGTGTCAGGAGCACACGGTACTTTGAGAAACTCGAGTTCAAGATAAGCAACACAAAGAATGCTAAGGGGCGCAAGCTATGTGAACATTTTTGAGATACAGTAATCTGGAAAATATG
Organism: Fistularia tabacaria; assembly: GCA_901007705.1. Taxonomy (NCBI): domain Eukaryota; kingdom Metazoa; phylum Chordata; class Actinopteri; order Syngnathiformes; family Fistulariidae; genus Fistularia; species Fistularia tabacaria. The sequence continues at coordinate 52,035 of CAAKHD010013253.1, read as the reverse complement.
CTGAAGAGGAGACCGCGTATCTACGGAGCGCTTGATAACCATGAGAAACAAGGTGGGCACAGACCGCCTTCATGGAAACACACCATCATACCACTTCACCAACACACTGAGGAGGATGCTGGAGGGGACACAAAAAAGTGCAACAAAAAAAAGCAGACAAGCAAAGCAGAAATATTCAAAACAGAAAAGTAAGAACCTATAATTTAATCTGATCAGCGAGTGATTCCAGGGACATAGCATCATCCCCCACTGCGACTTCTTCAAGTTTTCAGATTTAACAAGTAGCTTGCCGCAAGCCCTGTGCCCCCAAACTCCATTCAGCCTTTGTATTCTCGAAGTCTCGGTGTACAGAGCGGCCGGGTTAGAAACCTGTTGGAAGGAGATGAGCTGTTAAGCAGCCTTTCATCCTTGCACAGGGGGATCAAATATCTATCTCAATTCCAAGGTGAAGGATCTCTTGGGTCTCTGAAGAGGGAATTTCATTTGGTGATTGCTGCCCCCATTAGAAGCTTTATCTGTAAGTGGACTCATTATATAGGTAATCTTGTAACAGTTGGAGGTGTATTTCAACGATTGCTGTTCAAATATTAGATTACACCGATGCTTGAGCTAAATTCTTGCCCCATAATAATCTCCATAATGATTTGTGAAGTTCACGGAAGATTCCTCAGGGCTGATCAGACCATTGATTGATGACTAAGGGGCCTGCGGTCTCAGAACAATAGGAGGTGGATATGCCTCACTGCCAAGTGAAGAAATGGTTAAAGAAAGCTCCTGCGGAACTATCACTGTCCTCCTTAAGGGGTGATCATAATAGGCAATGTGTGCATTTTGGGTTTTTTTTTGTGACACTGAAATCTGACAATGACAAATCTTCTAGGTCGGTTGGATCCATTATCGTCAAATTGTTGTAGTATGGGTTATGGGTGTTTGTAAACCCAGAACAATGCAGAATAATAGCAGGTTTGACAAAGGTTTATTATTGGATCTAGAGGGTAAATGTAAGTTGTTTTTTTGTTTTTTGTTTCTTCGCGGAACAGATAGTAAAACTGCAATGCTAGCGTAGTTGATCAAAGGTCTAATGGACAGAACTGGTTGCATAAATCTGCAATTTCTCATTTTGTTGTTGTTTTATTATTGTATGTTTCTCTTTTGACAAAGCAAGAAGAGTTTATAGCCGAAATAACAAACTGACAAAGCCAAGAGCGTGAACTCCTACACTGCTCTGGAACTGCATACATTCTGAAAGAACTTTGAACTTAATAAGTAACAATTAATAACTGTGTGTATTTGGGACGATCACTGTTCAACATGAATGTTTATCAGCAATCCTAACACATCAACTGTATCTTGCATGAGGTACAGATAAATTGTAAAAGTGATTCATGTCAAGTAAATATCTGATTCTGTGGCTGCTGGTCACCTGGACGCTACAGTCCATGATATATTTTGACCAGCTCATGCTCCAGGGCATGTTTGTTGAATCCCTGATTTCTAATACGGCTGGTCTAGTAATTTATAAATAGGTGAAGGAATTAGACAAGTCAGCTGATAAAGGGTGGCCCTGCATAAATGCCTGACTGACTTTATTGTGATTCATAACACGTGATTTAAGTCCAGTTAGAAAGTTGATTGCTTTTTTTTCTATGTTCCTCTGGTTGTCTCTTATTCTTTTTTGTCTTCATGTGGTCATCACACTCCTTATTGTGGATTATACTGACACAGATATGGATTTACATTTGTTATTCAACATATTCCTTATTGTTCAATTCCTATTAAAAGTGGAAAGTGCTGTTCTGGACTCAATCTTTGATTGTTAAAAACCAGGAGGACATTAAATCAAAATATCAAAAAGTTGTCTGTAACCACATCTTTATTGGCTGTTTTATTCCATCACTAATGTAATTAGTGACTTACACCACAGCAAAAGCCTGTAAAAGGTCCAGGACAACTACAAATTGCTGATGTGGTTGTTTATCGATTGAAATTATTTATTTATATATTTTTTAGCTCCTATTAATACTTTCAGACTGCTGTTGGACAGTTCTGTGGCAAAATTAATATTTGAATGGCCTTATGAAAGGATTAAGAAAACATACAGCAAAAGGATGTTTCATGTGAGGTCTCAAACATTTGTGACCTCAACATGGCAGATGATCAGTTGAAATATTCTAGCAGATCAATTTTACTACAGCATCTGTAAAGTTTGACAATGGATTTGTCTGAACAGTCAAAAATCACATAATACCGAGTGATGTCTAAAAATGTCAAATTTGGATTTGTACGCAACAGTCGCCCTAAAGTCAGTTCTGAAAAATTATGAGTACGAATCATTCAAGCAGAACTTTATTATATTCTTCTAAGTACTTAAATACCTACTTCAGTGACCTTATCAATATGATTTATGATAAAAGTCAATGATCCTTGGGTGCTATCATGATAAATATACTCAGCTCTGGTGAAATCGGATCTGTTATATTACAGCACTGCTACAATAGGGCACAGGCAGGAAAAGGTGTGGAGTGGAAGTTGGGGGGTTCCAATAGATTGTATCATATATGATACAATACATATATGATTTTGGTTTGGTCATTTTGCCCATGGTTTTTTACCTCAACCTTGATGCATTACTTCTTTGTTATAAATGAGATCTGAAAAGGAATAAAAGAATAAGTCTAAGATTATCAGCTTGATGGTCCCGGGCACAGGTGCCATGGCAAAAGTTTCCTTGGGCTTTTGACACTTTAGAGGTTCAGAAAATATGAAATGAAAAGTCCAAACAATCACTAACTATGTAGGGGATTACACTGGGAAAGAGAGCGTCCAAATATCCAACAGCTGAGTCAATATAGATTACCGGATCATAAGTTTGTAATTGAATGGATTCTGATAGGCCACTCAAAATATTGTTTTTGTTATTGTTCTTCGGTAAAGCTCAAAGTCTTAAAGCAAATACCCACTTTTACTTCTGTTGAATCGGGAATGCATGGAATGCTACCTCTCTTGTGGGGAAGGAACCTGAGCTAGTGTGCAAGACTGAGATGTTACGACTAGTTATAGTCAGACTCACCTCAGTGCACAGCTCGGGCTCTAGAACCGGAGCGGTTGTTGAGAGGGGTTAGACTCTTTGATACTCTGGACTTGCCACCAATGAGAGGCAGTGGGCAGGTGTTGGCATATTGATTCCTACCGACTCAGCACCTGTACATTGGGGTTCAACCAGGTGGACGAGAGCAGTTCTGGCTACCCACCATTTTTGGAGTCCTTTGAGGGGTCACTCGTGCACTCCTTATTGTGGAGTGTCCCCTGTTGGGGACTCGCTCGTCTTATTGGGGGACTTCAATACTCACATGGGCAGCAACAGTGGTACCTGGAAGTATCAGGGATGGGCTCACAGCAGGTGTGTGCTTGGGGAGCTCACATCTGCCGCAGATTGCCGTGCGTTGGGACCGCACGGCTGGCCCCAGTTACTGGAAATAAGTGAGGGCTTAAAAGCCATAGCTTTTAGTCTCAGTGGTTGCTAGGTCATTCGCTAATTCCCTCTGTCTCCCATCCCATCTCAGACCATTCGTTCCTCCTCTGTCTCCAGTGCCATCCCTCCCCATTTGCTTCTTTTTCTTGTATTCCAGTGCCTGCTGCCTAGCTGCCTATCCTTGACCGGGCTTCTCCTTAGTCTGTATATGCTAGTGTCTTCCACCTAGCTGCTCGTCCCCGACTGGGTTTCTTCACCCTGAGGAGTTACCATTTAAAACGACTTCCAGAGGGCTTTGAGGAGATTCTGGTCCACCATCTGGGGGCTCAGGAGGTGGAAGCAGTGCACAGTCAACACTGTACAGTTGGGATGGTGGGCTGCTGACCTTGACTCGAGATGTGGAAGCGTCCTCAATCCCGACAACACGCCTTCCATTGAAGAAGCAGAGTGGGTTCACTTTTTTGTGGACTCTCCTATTTATGGGAAGTTGCCGAGATACTCAAAAGGTTTTTCGTCGGTGGCCCCAGAAGGATGAGATCTGCCTCAGGTTCCTTGAGGCTTGATGATGTCTGGCTGTCCTGGGTGACACTCCTCTGCAACATTACGTGGAAGGCAGGGGCAGTGCCTCTGGATTAGCAAACTGGGGATGCTGATCCCCCTCTTAGGGGGGAATCAGAGGGTGTGCTCCAACTACAGGGGGATCACACTCCTCAGCCTCCCTGGAAAAGTCTAGTCCGGGGTGCTGGAGTGTAGGGTCAGCTGGGTTTTTGAACCTCACATCCAGGAGGAGCAGTGTGGTTTTTATTCTGGTCGTGGAACAGTGGACTAGCTCTATACCCTCGGCAGGGTGCTTGAGAGTGAATGGAAGTTTGCCCAACCAGTCTACATGTGTGTTGTGGACCTGGAGAAGGCATTGGACCATGTCCCACAGGGAATCCTGTTGGGGGTGTTTTATGGACAGAACTTCTAGGCACAGAAAGGGTGCCACGGAGATTTGGTTTGGTGGCCTGGGATTGGGTCAGGGATCAGGAAGATTCAGAGAGAGTGGTTTCTGTCTGAAAGAAAGACTAAATGACGACAAAATTGTTGATGGAAAAACATGCTTGAAATTCTGATGAACATTCACGATTAAACAACACAGGGGGCTATGCAGTTATCGTCACTGTGGAAAGTTCTTAGTAGATGTGAAAAAGAAGAAGCAGGATTCTGGAAATGAGGTGTCATAAAGAGCGTGTTTCAAATAGAAAGACAACAAAAGGCCAAACCACAAAAGAAAAATTATGAAGGTAGAAAAAATCTTTTCAGACAAGATTTTCTTAACACACAGTTAGTAGACAAAGTTTGAGGAAAGCAGCTTTGTATCTGATTATAAATCATAAGACCAAGCAACTTTTTAAGAAATGCTCAATGTTCTTCGTCTTTTGTTTCTTTTTAGATTTTCTTTGTAGTTCCCATTTTGTTATTTGGCAAGCCCCAAATTTGTGAGCTAGAATTGCCATCTTGCGCTTTAGACCTCCTCCCGGTTTGAACCCTGGTATTTATGCCACTTCAGATGTTGATACAGAAACAACAGCAAACAAACAAAATATAACAAATTAAATGGAAAAAAAAACTGGAAAGATTCATTTTACAAAATGACAGTGACCCGAACCTCATCCAGATTCACCTCATTCACAAAGCATCTGTTTTAAACATTATTAGAAAAAGGAAGCTGATGCTATTATAGTGTGTTCATGTAATAAGTGAAAAAGCTGCTGCTTGTCTGGGCAACTTGCACATTGTGGACTGACGTCTATTTCATTACAGCGCTGGAAGAATCCACTGAACATTGTTATTCACTCTCACTCTACCAAACTGAATTCTGTATGCTCCATAAAAACAAGCAAAGTGAGACCTTCAGAGAAGCTGTCATTCCAAAGAAAGCAAACCGGACTCAATGTTTTTTAGGTTTTTATTATTAAAAAGCCTAAATGTAACATTCCCTCAGGGGACAATGAAGACAGAGACCCCATGCTTCGGTCAAACGTTTCTATACAAAAAAGAAAAACTTGCTCACTCACTCACTCACTTTTTATAGGGTGCAGAACCAGTGAGAGAAATTATTAGAAATTCCTAACTAAAGCCTAAACTTTTGTGTTTCCTGGCCTCGAACTTTAAATTACTGGTGAGCTGCATCTCTGGCAGCTCTCGTTCTAAAAGAGATAAAAAATAAAAGAAGGAAAAAAAAAAAAACTGAAAGGCTGTCTGGAGAGTTGGCCAATTTTAATTGAATCACAGAGGAAGGAAAGCGGTTTCTAATATTTTCATCTCAAGGCAAAGCATGAACAGTGCAAATGATTTAATTAGTAATGACTTCCACGGCGCGGCGCGCCTTTAGGGCCAACTTGATACTTTTGATTTACCTTTATGGGCACAGCGGCATGAACATTAACATTCCACTTTGCTTTTGTGTCTCCTCTGAAAATAGAAGCAACTCTAAACTTGTTTGTTTTTGTGTGAACCAATGCAAGACTTGGATTTAATGAAAAGGCTTTAAGGAAATTATCTAAGCACATAATGCTGTTGTTCTGTTGGCACATTCAAAATGAGGGTGGGGGGCTCTTTAAGCTTCAAGATCTCTTATTGAGACTTTTTGTCATAACAGACCTGCATGAGTGACTAAAAAACATATGCCTGGCCTCCATTCATATTTGTTGACTTCCAACATGTAGTTTCTTGCAAGTCATGGGATAACAAACTATGCTGACAACCCTACTCATATGCCACTGAAAGGAAAAAAACTCCCATTAAAGTATGTTCAACCCCACTACAAAGACTTCTGAAATGTGCTCATACCTAAAGTTTATGTAATGTACATATATCAAAACAACAAGATGTATATTCACATTTTTTTGTTTTGTTATCTATTTATTTGGGTTCATAACTTGTAATAGGGGCTTTGCAATGACATAAATTCACTTTTTTGGGGGGGACCGATGCCACAACCTTCATGTGAATCCTTTTGTGGAAGTGGTTTTTAGCGTTTCGTGTAAATTTCCGACCTTGTGTAAGTCCCTCTTGACAAGCTAGCTCACGGTTTTTGCCCTTTGACCCCAACAATCGCCCTACACACAGATTTTAATGTAAGATATTGAATCCTGACTCTTCTTTGTTGCGTAACCATGAACCTTTGCCTTAATGAACAGGGACTCGTGGCTTTGCTTCCCAGTCTGAATTAATGTCAAGGATTCAGAACATTTGTCACCCATTGCAAGATTAATGATCACAGAAATTAGTCTGCACAAAGTCACAGGTACGTTGAACTTTTCCTGCTTTTGGAATAGAACATGTAAGCTAGAATTACATATCACCAGTGGTGTGGAAATACATTTTTTTAATGCCCTGATAATCAGGGTAACCACAACTCTACCATTTGCTGAATTTGTATTCTGCACAGGTCTTTCTTTTTTCCGTCCTTGACTGAATATAAAGCTTCATTACAGTTTAAATGTCTTTTTTAGTTTGTACATTTTTTCTTTAAGTAACTCGGATTTCTATTTTAATATGTATAGTATATGTGTTTGTGCTCTGCCTTTCTCACTGTATGTTTTGCTGCTGCAGTCATTATAATTTTCCCAGTTTTGCAATCAATAAAGTGCATCTTATTTGTCATCTATCTATCTGAAATAAAGCAATAACTCATTTCTTTCTCCAGTGGTCACAGTCTTTGAAACATACATGGGTACTGCTTTTTAACTCAATTAAAATATTAATACACAGAATTGTTTTTGATCAATTATTCACTTGTTTTTTTTTGTTGTCACTGTCAATTTTCAAAATCAATAGAATGTAATTTTCTAACATCCTATTTCAGCAGAGCACTTGTTTAAATTTTAACACCTATTGACAATACATATTTTAAATCAGTGATGCTCAGACTGCACCAGACATTTATCCAATGTCTTGACTCAAGTTCTCTGACCCTGACAGTCAACCATATATTTTTTTAATCCTGTTTGCAGCACACGGAAACCATAAAACTCGCTGGAAGGCAATGCGATATAGACAGCAAATTGAGCTGCTCAGAAACCAGCACCAATACTTACTGTATGCATGCAGGAACGAATACCTTTCAAGTACTACACTTGCAAAAAAAACTAGTGAGACCATTCAAGAATGGAACTAGAAAGAACTGAAAGAGATGCATGGATGAAAGGATCAGGAAGGGCAAAGGAGAAAGAGGGGGGAAGAGATGCGTGTAGATAACTCAACAAATTGGATATCAAATTAGATTACGGGGCCAGTCATGCCTTTCTGTGCACTTGCGACCTCTCCATTTGTCTCATTCTATATCTGTTTGCTCTGTTGTCACACCTGAATAAGAGACAATAATATAAGGGTATAGTGTGCATTTGGCGGGTTGAACATTTTATCCTTGAATCACTTTTTGCACAATAGAAATATACTCAAAATATTATTCATAGCTTCAGCACCATTATTTAGAAAATATATGGCAGATACTGTAAACTGTATCTATACATGTCTATGATCACAAAAATGAATACATGTCTGTGTGACTTCATGTGTATAAGTAGTTGTACAATTTTAGGATGGTATCTCTTTTCTGGCTGTAGAATGGTTTGCAATGGCACTAGATTGGCACTGTCGGCAATTTGACACCCTTCAGGAAGTTAAAACTGCAGGGCTACTTTTTTTCTATAAGTCCCGAGAAATGTTGTGCATTTGATTTGATTTGATTAGAGCAGCCATCCTTGGAACTGAGCATCGTGGTTCGATTCCTGCGCTCTTCCTAGTCTGTCAAGGCTAAGCTGCTCATGGTTTATTCATGATGGGTTATACGCAGACAAATAATGTCACTCAAAGGATTAATAAAATATGATAAAATAAATATGCATTTATATATATGTATACTGTGGTATTGCCTGACCCTTAGGAAACAGTGTGAATTTATGCATTTTACCTCCAACTTTGCCTGGCCAAAGAGTGGATCTGTTTATTTCTCGCGTGCCCTCACTGGGTCGGGGATGAGATCCTACCCTAAGACGAGGAGTTCAAGTATGCCAGGGTCTTGTTCATGAGTGGCAGGTTGGTAGGCAGATTGGTGTAGCATCAGCAGTAATGCAGAACCTTTATGTGTCTGTCGTGGTAAAAAAAAACCTATGCTATTCAATCGACATTGCTACCCTCATCCATGGTCCCAAGCTGTGGGTAGTTACTGAATAAATAATGGATTTGGGTACAAGCAGCTGAAATGAGTTCTTCGTAGGGTGTAAGGTCTCTCCCTTAGAGAAAGGGGGAGACGCTTGGCCGTCTGGGAGGGGCTCGCAGTAGAGCTGCTGCTTCAAAATATCAAGAAGGGCAAAATGAGGTGGCTCATGCTTCAAGTCAGGATGCATCCTGGATGCCTCCATGGTGACGGATGGACGGATGGATGGACGGATGGTCCTCCAACTCAGTAATGACTCATACTGTGAATTGGTAAGAATCAATAAATGTACATACTTCTGCATCTTCTTTAAATACTGCACTGATGACTGCAGCATTCATGTATCTCATGTTACACAGGCTGATTCTGATAAACCCAGGCTGTGTCAAATCACTGTGGGTACAAGCATGAAGTTTATGTCACATTGAATCTATGCTAATTGGAAATCAATATTTTCTAAAACATGAGCAACACTTTCGGCTTCCAAGGGGAATTGGCACGGCAATTTTTAAAATGTTAAGAAAAGTTCAGGCACGCTGAGATAATTGACTTATCCCATTAAAAGACAATTTTCTGACATATTCTAATTTTATTTTTCTTATGCTGAATATTTTCTTCTTCATTGCCATAATGACCTGCAGGCTGATTCAATCTGTGTTTTTACCACTGCCTTTCACTCCCTAAAATCACTTCTGACCCCAAGCAGTGGCCTTCACTTTGGCACCATTGTGCAGGTCTGGCAGCTCCACACTGAGTGGGCTGGTTGTATTTCTACATCGATGTGACTTTTCTATCTGTACCTTCTCTGTATTGATGAGTACTTGTAATATAGACTTAATTATCAAGAGATTGGCAGATAAACATAATCAGGATATCTGGATCATTTGGTTAGATGTTCTGTTTTATCATGATTTTGCTTAAAGTTATTTTTATTAAAGCGACGTTTGCTTTTCTTCTCTTTCCATTTGCATGGAAAAAGCCCCCAGTTCTGTAAAACGTCACTGCAATCAGTTTATATTAATTTTACTATTTCATTCACATCTGTTCTTTTCTTCTTTCCTTGACCCCATAAAAAAATATCAGGAAGCTTTCGATTCATACTCTACCTATACCTGCAGGGCATATATATATCAATTTACAATATTTTCTGGCAGTTGATGCGTTGTAGCATCATGTGTGGCTGTCATGTATGAAAAGACAAGACAGAATTATTTTCATTTATATCCATCAGTATTTCAAAACACATGTAAGCAGATTCTCTGCATTAGCCTTTTTTTTTTAAATACAGCAGCAATGCATTGTCTTTTTAGTAAAGCCCTGTAATTAGCTATTTGTTGAAATGAAACACACAAAGAAGTCAAATTTCTATTATTACAAAATTTATATCATCAATGTCATCACTTAGAGAGGTAATTAGCAGATTTGTAATGAGTATGAGTGCTGAGGGAGGGGTAAGAGGTACAAAGAGGTGTATTCATTTGACGACACAGCCAGGGAACAGCTTAACCCCGGAAACGTCACGAACAAACCTACGGAATTTCAGTATATTAATAGTAGGTCGAATACATGAAAACCCTCTCTAGTTTCATTCACTACCAACCTAAAAAATCGGTTTACCCAAATTTTTTCAATATCATCAACTATAAAATGACTGGTTTTGCTGTCTTTATTTTCCGCAGTCAACCACTACGAACATGAACACTGCACCCACATGCTTTTAGAATCCAAATTTGTGCTGTGGAGAGAGGAATTATATCCTGATATATCTTCGTATGCACAGTACACAAACACATAAAGCACATATTGTACATTTAAATGACACAATCTTACAAACATACTCAAATGAAATAAATGTTAATTCATACTATTTTTTCCACACGTACATGTGTGCAAGCATGTATGTTATATATAAAGGATAAAAATGTATAAGTGACATATACTATTCACATTTTGGAAGTATTGTCATAGTCCATTTTTTGCAGGAAATACTACATTCAAACGATCTGGCAGAAAAAAAACCAAACATTGTCGACAGGTACCTGAAAAAATACAAAAATGGAGTAAAGGTCTTTGACAAATCTGTTAATGTCAGATTTCTACAGTAAATAGTGAGTGAAAAATGGGTGGCAGACAGTGCTCTGAAAAGAAATGCAAGAAAACAGCTGCTCTTGTTTCTGTCAAGCGTATACTTCTATCACAGCAGCGGCACAGTTCAAAGACAGGTTGTCCGAACTTTTACCGATCTAAAAACAGAAGAAATCTCAAAGTGGGGAAAAAGAAAGAAGAATAGTGCCTCTGGATGTGCAAAAGAGCCCTCTGTCTGACTTTCTTAGAATTTACCAAGCTTTCCAAAACAAACATTCCCCATCAGCATAGACAACCACAAAAAGTCAGACTAGTAGGTGGAAACTCTGGCCACTAGTATGTAACAGGTTGGACTCCAGGTTGCCAAGAAAAAAAAGAGAAATATCTGGGATCAAGGGAGTCACATTAGCAAAACAGGGCAAAGCAAAGGTCAATAGCTAAACATCTGTATCCTCACATTCTCAAAGGATTTGCTCAAGGCTCATTAGCATGGTTTAAAAACAGACAAACTTAACAGTACATAAACCCGGCAACTACATTCACAATTTAGCATTGCATACTTGCATAATTTATTGAACATTCGAATTATCATCCTTGTTGAAAACATTTTTGTTTAGATTTTACCCAACATAAATGTGATGTTTTGATAATAAAAAAAATATAGAGAGAAAGCAAACTCAACCTCTATGATAGGTGCTTAGTTGACAAAACTACAATACAACCAACTCCTTTATTATAGTAGTAATTAATTTAATGTAAATTTGATGAAAATTATGAAACACCATTGAGAGATGAAGTCTCATTTTTTCCAGAAAAAAGCTTTTCAGACTTTTTTTTGTCTGTGTTTTTTCCTTTTTTCCTTTTTTTTTTAAAAATGACAAAGACCAAGTATGGCAAACGTGTCAAACGCTAACAAAAAATCTTGGGGCTCAATTTTAACTTTGTTTTGACACAGGCAGATATCAAACAGAGGTCCCTGTTCCTTTGTCAACACGATGACCCAGATTTTGAACTTTAAACTTAAGGTTGAAACCTGGGAGATTATCACTATTAATTAATCTCAAGTGTAGAATACCAAATCAAAAAATTCGTAATTAATTCAGGTATTTTCTCTTACTTGCAGTCCCAGGGGCAACACATGATCAACACCGACCTGGTTCTCTCAATCACAACAGAATCTAGCAGAAAAAGCATTGAGGACATTTTTTTTCAACCAGCTACAAACCATAACATCCAAGTCATATGGTAATGAATGACATATTAGACATATTAGTGAAAATAGAATTCCAATGTTCCCCCTAGCAACGTTGCTTGGCTTCACCTTGGGGAACTTAAGTGCAGGACAAAGTGTGTTCCTTTCAGCATTCAAGCTGCCGAAGAGATCCCTGGCTGACCATCATGTCTATTGTATAATTAAATATGTAAAAGTACTCTCTTTTACCCAGAAGCAATCTATAAATCATTGCTAATCTCTTACGAAAGGGCAAAAGATGGTGAAGGTGATGCTTCAACTTGCCAATTATCAACCATTGGACTGTCTAAATATCATCTGTATCCTTCAGCAAGTCAGCAATCATTCTTTTAGAAGCTTCAGTACTGACATCTCCGAGTTCCAGATTATGTCTACATCCAGAGCAGTTATGAAACAATCTTCACTGTCATAGCGATACTTCAAGAGCCCATTCACAGATGATTAGTAAGATAAGGATGTCCGGGAGATAGGAACTGAATATTGATGGTGTTGAATGCCTTCTGTCTCACTAACTGGAAGAGAGAGCGCAATTTTGTAAGTACGCAATACTGCCATGGTATTTTGAGCTAATCTCTTCTGTTTCCCAAAGAAATACTTAGTAGTAATGCATACCATAATAGTAGCACAATGGTCAGAGGCTGGCGACCAGGCCTAGCAATGATAACGTACTAACTCCTGGTGACACATGACTTGGACACATCGGCGGCTGTGACTAATTTAGAAAAAACGAAAAAAAATGACATTTTAACTCTGGAAACATTCAAATATAAATTGGGGACATAAGGTGTTCAAATTGAAAATACATCAATGTAAATTTGAAGAAAGGTATATTATCAAGGGAAAGACCTCCTTGGCTTCTCTGACCCAGTGAGAAATCACAAATCAATCGGGTGATTTATAAAAGAAAACACTTCCTACATTGACATCTTCATTGACGTTTATGGGTTGTTTTTTTTCAGTGCACCACGTCCTGATCTCCATGACACATATTGACTATTTTGCCTGCCCTTTTGATGCAGCCATCAAAACAAACATATTAGATGCAGTTACAAAAGAAATAGTCCACATTCTGTGCCTACTCAGAGAAACATGTGCAAATGACAAAAATACATCGACAAACACAACTGTTCTCCTTGACGGCACGCTCTCGTTCAGCCGCATACACACACATAAAACGAGCCAATATGAGCTGTGTATGAAAGATGAGTGTAATCCCACCAGAAGGTAATTAGGTTGGAAAGGTTTTGTTTAGTTGCCAGGGAGCAGACTTGAGAGTACCGCCTTCTGTTACAGCTTTGAAGACTCTGGGTTGGAGAGCACAGAGCAAGATAGGACAGGAAGATCACGAAGGATCGTCTGGTTTCTCACTGGCTGGCTTGTTTTATCTATCTGTGTTCCTGCCTGCTTTTCAGACTTTACATTTCTTCCTGCTCTCCGTCTTGCCCTATTTTCCTCTTTGTCTTTTTTTTTCTTGCAATGTTCTCTCTGACAAAATTTTTCCCTAAGAAGCGAGGATGAATCTTTAATGATCCTCCGTGGAAACTTTTCCTGCGTGGTACAAACGTCATGCGATGAAGCGGCGTGCGTATAAATATGGATAGGTTCTATATAAAGTTATCCGGGCCATCAAATGGAACCCTGTAAATCAAAACTGTATTCTCCAAAACTTTAAGTACATGTGACCTCCTTTAGGTTGTTAATAAGTGCATTTGTTTTTTTGTGAGTTTGAAAAAGACTCAACTCAAGATACTTTTGAACTCACAAAGCGAAAAGATCATACTGAAATGGGTGAGACTGACTATATTTTGATCATGCACGGCTACATCGGGCTACAGACGGTAAAGAGTATAAGAGGAACCAAGCGGAAATTAAATTTTGAATCCAGAAATTATGCGTATGTGAATATCAGTGGCATTTACCAAATTGGCAGGGTGTGAATACAGGTCATTTAATGTGGGCGAGAGCAGAGCGCTCGTGTAATACTGTTAATAGAACATTTTTAATGTCACTGTCAGTTTTTGATTTATCACATTCCCTGAACAGAGATCATTTCCTGTCTGTGTCCAAACCGGCTGACAAAATTAAGTTTGTAAAAATATGTTTAATACATTGGCCCTTTCGGCACTGTGGGATCTTTTTGCAGTTCCCATATCCTTCTTATGAACTACACCGTTTTTCCAGGCATTTAGACACCATTGGATCCAGGGACCATAGACCTCAATTCATTGCTCCTCCTCTGAGTCCGGATTTTTTTGCGGTTCCACAGGCACCCATCTGACACAGGTGATTTTGGTGGAATACGGCATGGCTTTTAAAAGATACTTAGTGCGGTGCACCAATTTGTAAAACTACTGTGGTCACTGATTGGCTGTTTTCTTATGATTTATGAGAAAATGAGCAGAACCGGCAAGAAATTGACTAACGAAGAGGTCCAAGCTCTTCTGGCCTGCTACACATCACAGGGATTTCCAGTCATTGCAGCAGAACATGAACACTTAAGCCAAAATAAGCACAGTCAGTTAACTGCAGGGGTTCATCACATGGTGAAGCACTGCAGAGAGAAAATAAACACTTGACCCATTTCATAGTCGATGAATATTACTCCCGCAATGCAGAAGATGAATGCTGTGGCAACTTCGCTCTCCATGTTGTCTGTGTTGTCTTCCTCTTCTTGATGGTTTGTTTTCAAGTGTGTCGCTCAAGGTGCACTGCACAGACACTTGCTTCACAATAGTGACCACACCTGCTGTGGTCTCTTGCTGCCTGGGAAAATGCAAAAGTTACCCTGCAGGAGGGAAGTTCGAGCTGGACACTTCTTAGAACTGTGTTCTCAGAATTTTTCAGTCCAAAAAAGTGGCTTTTGCTGTGTTGTTTTTGTGTCAACACATGAAATGTTCTGGGGACTTATTTGACCTGCTTATTTTAAAATGCAGATAAAGAAAATAACCTTCGAGCCTCAACAGGCTCACAGGCAGTTCCTTCAACATCAATGACATCATTCAAATCTGAACACTACTTTTACCTATACTGTATATCAAAATTACAGTGATATGCAACAAACTATAGATTTGCCTGTGCTTATGAGATAAACGATTAATTTGGTTTGAGGGTCCCTTCATAGACAACTTGATAGTAATTATAAAGAAAATGTGGACGTTACAAGATCTCATTCTTTTACAAAAAGTTTCAAATTGCAGATAGCACAAACAATGTTTCCATCCACGAGCTCTCATATATTTTCACCAGATATAATTCTATTCCATTTAAATTTACTTAACTTCCATTGTAATACGTCATTTCACAACTTGTGTTGCTATTCCATTGTTTTTTTATTCCTTTCATTGTTTTAATTTCCTTCAATGCTCTCCTTCATTACTTTATATCTGCCTTGATAATCTACACGTTGTTCGGCGCTACAGCCCCAGTGACACTGAAATTCTTTCCCTCAGCACGTAAGGTGAATTATAATCATGTCACTTTGTTGGTCCCACCAAAGCCTCTTTGACTTACTATATCTAACACTTTTCTAGCTTAGGAGTACTGAGAGTACTTGACCCTATTACCTTATTCACGCACAAATAGTGAAGGCTGCCAGTGAGGGAACATGAATGCGATTTGTCTTGTTATGGTGATGTTCTTTCCACAGAATGTGTACTAGAATTTCCCCTATTACGAATTTCCCCTATGGGAATCAATAAAGTATTATCTTATCTTAGTACGATACAGATTGCAGTTCTATACGCAGGTGCAGCATATATGGCACTGGGGGAGCCCACCAAGTTCATATGATGTTAAAATGGGTTTTATTGCACCATTGAGAACTCCATTATGTCCTTGAACATGTTTCCATTGCCGTGAGTCAAATAGCTACCTGTGACATTTTTTGAGGAAAATACCAGGTTGAGGGCATGGTAATTATTCTCGTAATGATTGTTAATTTGGCCTTGGCAGCAACCGACTGGACTGCAAAGTGTGTTATGGACCTTGGAGAGAGCACAAAGTCGCTAAACAGATTTTAAGCTATCAGCAATCAATGATATTGTTGCAATCAACCGCAGATAATTTCCTGCTGCAAGCGTCTGCTGGTAATGAGCTGTTTTAAATGTGCAAATATTCATTTCAAATCATAATTTGGGACACTTGAAACACAATTTGACACCAAAAAATCAAGTTGCTTTACTGGTCCGTCCAACTTTTTTTGCTGAGTACTGTCCTACTCTGCGAAAACAGATATAATGCTTCTGCTTGTCTATGTAATTTGAAAGCCATTAGGCAATTTGGAAATGGGGTGTGGGGGGGGTGAACTGTCATGAGCAGGTTGGCGGTCTATAAATTGTAGTAATTGATTTGTTTTTGAGAAGGGACTTGGCAGGTGGATTAATTTTGTGTAAACGTAGACTTAGATGGCATCAGATAACTAATTTGCAAAGATATTTGGGCTGGCAACAGTAATGACCACTCTGGTAAGATGCCAGGATGGTTATAGGCATTTACGATAATATGATTAGTTAAATGAGAAGATTACCTAGTGTATGTAGATTAAACTGAATGGATCACAGAAATATATGGGGAATTTTAAAATATTTATTTGCTCTTTTTTGACTGCTGTTTCAAACAGTATTTAATATTCCAAATTCTCATCTGTCACTCATTCTCTTACTAGCATCTCTTTATCTGCATTGCAACACTTTCCTCTGACTCCAACTCATCACCCTCCCCTTCTCTCTCATTAGCCTCAATATCTACCTCACACTGCCCCTTCTCCCTTCATCTCCCTTGTCGTCAACCTCCACCCGACCCAACCATCTCTCACTCTGTCAGCAGTGAGATCAAAGCTGTGAGACATGGGTTATTTAACCCATCACTGGTCGTGCTGATCAGCATCTTTAAACTCCTGCCGGCAGACTGTGAGGCTGACATCCTCTCTCTCTCTCTCTCTCTCTCATACACACACACACACACACACACACACACACACACACACATACACATACACATACACACACACACACACACACACACACACACACACACATCAAAAATATTATATATGTTTGTGGTTGCATATGATAAAAAACT
>CAAKHD010013253.1:0-34921 GCA_901007705.1 Fistularia tabacaria | reverse complement strand
TCCCCCCCCCACTCTGAGCCTGCCCCCCCCTCTCTCTCTCTCTCTCTCTCACACACACACACACACACACACACACACACACACACACACACACACACACACACACACACACACACACACACACACACACACACACACACATCAACAACATTAAATATGTTTGTGGTGGCCTATGATAAAAAAATTGGGAGAGGAGATATAGAGAAATCCAGTAAGTATAAAGTAAGCGAACAAAAGCACAGCCTGTTTTAACGTCTATCTATTGTAACTGCTTTCACAAATCATACCCATTATTTCTATATATTTGGGACTTTACATCTATGTTTTATCTTTCTCTCTCTCTCCCTCTCTCTCTCTCTCTCTCTTTCTCACTGTCTCTCTCTATCCCATGGGACAGGATAAATATACAACAGCGATTATTCGAGGGTGTTCAACTTTGTTTTTCTATACTCTTTGAAAGCATCATCACACGCAATTAGCATGCAACAATTTGAAGAAGACATCAGTGCAAAGTTGGAAGGTGGGTGGATCAAGTGTGTTTACCAGGTCGGCCACAAACTAGTCAAAGAGGCTTTACAAGTTTTAGACATGAGTTTGAGTGATGCATATAGCAATCCAATTTTTTGAGTTGGTGTTCTTAAAAGACCACGAACAAAAGCTACAACTCCAAATACTTTTACATGAAGCAAAATGATTTATGGGTGGTTTGATGCCAGGAACATCCAAGTGTTGATAATCCTTTATTGGCTTAACTGCTGAAAATTGGGGTCATATTCATTGTTGAATGTCCAATCCATGCTTTTTATGCCTAAGGATTTTAAGGAAGAATATGAGTTTGTCTTTAAACACGTACTCACAAAATGCCTACTTGTAATTAAAAATCAGCATTGTTTGATTATTAATGTTTAAACCAGAAACATGAATTTTGCTTGTTTGATGCACAATTACTGGCCTTTTCCATTTTGTATAACATGAAGAAATACACTATGAAATGTGTCATTTGGGGTAGAAAAAGAGAAGACAAACTCATTTCACCAGGGTGACCGTATGTTGGATGGGAGGATGGCAATTTGGCAGCCATCAGAAATCATGTAGTGAGAAATCAAAAAGAGAAGCTGGCAAATTTATGGCAGGTGTCACCTTCAGAATCAATGAGACACATACTGTAGATAAGTGGTCTTTTGAAAGAGGCGTCTGTTTGACACGTAAATGCACACAAGCATCTGCACACAACAGAAGAGACTGCAAGGTAAGGAAAAGAGGACAGGTTATTGGCCTTTAAAACCAAAAGTGCTGATGCTTAGCATCGATTGATATCTTTCATCTGTTCGATGGGGTGAATGCATGCATAATCCCAATTATACAGGGCTCTGATCTTTAAACTACACCTGATTATTTTTTGTCGATTTTCTTCATTTATATTCATTAGCTCTTTAAATATCAGGGTAGATTTTCTTTTACTTTTTTGAGGTCAAATGCTGGATTCCTTAGCCCAACTTTGGTCCCACCCGAACGTACAATATGGATGCTGCATGCCTCAATCTATCTATCTTTCTAACTACGCATTGATCTTCTGCTGCAGGAAGGTCATCTCAACCTTTTAATAATAATGCAATACTGATCGTCCTAACGTTCTGAGTGGAAAGCCGCATCATCTGTTTTTCACAAATAGTCACTGTGACTGTTCCTGCAAGAACATTGCTTCATTTCAGGACCGGTTTCATCATTACAGAGGACCTTTCATAATATCCAAAGAGAGCAGAGGAGAGACCATAAATTAGCACATTCATTACTCTTTCATCAGAGTTGCCAAAGTAAGTGACTGTTTGAAAATTAGAGGAAGCAGACAAGTCCAACGCCTCAAATCTCTTCCAGTGGGAGACTGAAAGCAAAGGAAGAACCCCGGAGGGCTCACCACTAATTGACCCAGAACTGTGTGAGAAGATGCACCAGGAAAAAAAAAGCCTGACAACTGTGCAGTTTAAAAAGACACAAGAGGAAAATTATATTCTTGTCTCTCCATTTGTAGTTGCATATAATCAAGCCTTAACAGTATGCCAAAAGCAATGGTCAGAAAAGCATGAATTGCTCAGTGAAGTTTTCATTTAAAGATAACTTGTTGGGCTAGTAAGCTCAACTATCAAATCTGAGATGAAAAAAATCAAACACCCGAGCAACGCCTCACAGCGCTTCCCTGCCAGCATGGCGTTTAACCTCTGCCCGACTTCAGATATGGCATACTTTTAAGAGCTGTGATAAAACACGACAGTGTAGCAAAGCGACTCCATAAAAATGCAATTACTGCAATGGGTATTGCAGGATGTTCATTTTATGAATAATTGGGGCACTATATTCCTCTTGACCTCTGTAACCCTAGCTCAAAGTCATCACAACCGAAGCCCTATGGGCAGCTAATATTGACATATGTGTTTGGCAGGGATGATTGAGCTATTGATGGGATGTTATGGGGTAAAGGTAGCAAAAGCACCCTTGTGGATTTAAGCCATGAAATCTATAAACAGAACAGAACACCTGGCTTCAAAGTAGTGCTTTCTTTGTCTCTCAAAGGAATCTATAAAAGTCAGATGAAGGGGGGTGTATTTCTGTGTGCCTCACACTGTGTTGCTGTTGTTTTTGGGTTTTTCATGGTTTCTAATTTCATTATTTTCACTGAGAAAATGGTCTAGATTGCTGTTAATGGTTTTGTCATCTTTTCTCCGAATAAAATCAAGGTAATGAGAAGATTTACAATTGCTAAAATGCAGAAGGGCAAGATGGCAAATGAAACTAAAATGGTAACATTTCCAAAGTCTAAATTGGCAGTGTTGACAACCAACATATGCTTATAATGAGTTAAAACTAGGGGGAAATAAGTGATATTATGAAGGTATAAAGGCATGCCAGACAAATTAAGACAATCTTCATCCCTTAAGGCCGCCATTTGGGTCACTCATCCTCATCATCTAAAAAGAAATGCATACAGAGCATGAAAGACATTATCATCCTGCTTACAGACAACATATATGTCACTACTGTGGTATGAATAATTTGTTGCCATGCAAAACAGGACAGCACACTGTGGCACTACATTATTTCATTTCAGCGTTTTTTTTTCCTGTTAAAAGGAAAAGTCACAGGGTATGTATTTTTAATGACAGATGTTCAGGAGAGGACTGATATTTCATATCAAAAAGTGATTTGAGGGTTCTTGGAAATCCATACTTTAATCAGCTTTGAATTTGTGAAAGGCTGAACCGTATGAATTGATCAAAAAAACACAGTAGGCCCTCAAAGCCTCATGGGTGCGACTGAAAATGTAGTTTAATTTCATTAGCATCCATAAATGAAGCACAAAACTGCGTAATACAAAAAATGATGTTATCTTATTCACATCTATAAGAATCAGTCAGGCGTTCACAGAAAAATGCATCGATGCAAAATGAACATCTCCTCATCTTGCCCTCATTCAAAACAACAAAGTGTCTGAAAACTCCCGGCTCACAGAGCAGGTGAAAAATGCAGACAGGGGGCTTGTTAAATCCTTATAAATAATTTGTTGGTTTTAGGTCTGGATGTTGTCAAATCACTCTTTGTTAACAAATTTGAGAACAAGCTCAGCACATCACCAATTACAATATATCGTATCGGCAGGTGGCTGACCGAGTCCAGTTTTGGCAGGGAAAATTTACTCAGTCATCACTATTCATGTCCTCTGGTTCATTCACAAATCAGCAACTCTTAATGACTGGTGTAGGCCTGGCTTATGCTTATTTGCTATGAAATTATGCTTGACATTGTGACAAATACATGAATGACTTCAGTTCTTTCGCAGCATTTGCCTTTTGGCTGTCAACAATTAGTACTCTTCCTGGATCGGCAATGGAAAGTTGGAGTCAGAGCTGTTTTGGCATTTTCATTACATCGGTTGTCTCTTAAAGGGTCAATTAAACCAAATTAGAAAACAAACACTTTCACGACTTAGCTGTTGCAATTAGGAACAAAAAAGAAGTATCCACTCACATTGCAAGATAAGCCGCCCCCACTACTGAGATATATAATAAGTAATGGTTGTAATGGATGATGTATCTTATTAGTTAATTTAATTAAAAGAATGCTTAACAGAATTCTGAAGAAGCCATAATGTTTCATTGAAAGGGTAAGCGACAACCCACAATCCATCAAAATAAGTTCATATATATGAACTGTTCATTATCCCAGGTAAACATTTCATTTCTGTTCAAAGTTGACTGTTTTTCGCTGTTGTTGTTTCTTTTTTGGGGGGAGGAGGACGGGTTGTTTTCACAGTGGGCCCTAAGGGACAAGAGGAAAGGCCCCCATTATCAATAATTTAAAGGTCATGAAGTTGGCATGAGTCCTTGAGACTGAAATGCCATTTTGCCCATTTGAGGAATCACTTTTATATAAACAACAAAAAGTTCTTCCAGTCAACTGTGTTGAATTGTTCCAGTCCCTTGTTTGTCTAATCAAGAATTTTCACAGCTGCTCATCTGTAAAGGAGTTTTAAATAAACTCAGCATAAATTAAATATAAAACTCACTGGTATAGCATTATTCTGCAGCACAGGATGCGACGAAGAAGTATCTTTACTTTACTTTTACTTTTTTGTGTGTGTGTGTTTTATTTTCATTTTTCTTCTTTTAGTTTTGTTTGCTGTCCCCTAACAAACCCCAATTGGATTTTGTTTTTCAAGTTTTAGAGGCAAAGTTTGATCTCAATAAGGCTTTTGATTCTTCCTTGACCTTCCAAGACTTTGTTGCTTCCAAGTAAATATTATAATCAAATATGGCTTTAATACAAGAACATAAGAAGTTTGACAAAACAGAGAAAATAATAGTCTTATAATGGGTCAAAATATAAACAAGCACCTGTGCTGGATTATCAATAGGGTTGTATTGTTCAATTGTTCCTGGTTCATTTTGTTTGTTTTTTTTCAAAGTTTAACTGCTGAGGAGGTCTACAGATGCAGGGAAGCACGCTAGACTTGTGCAGAACATGTATACACGCTGTGAGACAGTGGTTAGGTGTGCTATAGGTGCAACAGAGAAATTCAAGGCAAAGACGGGACCACATCAGGGTTCAGCTCTAACCCCCTTCTTGTTTGCAGTGGTTATGGACAGGCTGCCAGATGAGGTCAGACAGGAATCTGAATAGATGTGTATGAATGAAAGGAACCCAAGTGGAACAGTGAGGCTACAAGGAGTGAAGATAAAGAGGGTCAAGGATTTTACATACTAATGGTGAACAGTTCAGAGCAATGGAGATTGTGGAAAAGTGGTGAAGAAACATGTTCAAGCAGGCTGAAACAAGGGTCATGCTTGATAAACGAGTATCATACAAAATGAAAGGAAAGGTATATGAGATTATGGCATTGAAGAAAAGACAGGAGGCAGAGCTTGACGTAGCAGAGATGAAGATGCTGAGATTCTCTTTGGGAGTGACGAGGATGGACAAGATCGGGAAGGAGTCTTTCAGAGGGACAGCACGTGTTAGATGTTTTGGACATAAAAATCAGAGAGGCCAGACTGAAGTGGTTTGGACATGTACAGATGAGAAATAGTGAATATCTGGGTAGAAGGAAGCTCTTCTCTGGAGGGCCGAGAGGAGAGAAAGAGGACATTTTTGGATGTAGTGAAAGAAGACATGAAGTTAGTGAAAGAAGAGGATACAGAGAACTGGGTTAGAGGGAGGCAGATGATTCGCTGTGGTGACCCCTGAAGGGAGCAGCCGGAGCAGAAGGAAAAGAAGCTTTGTCCAAGTCTGCATGCATCATGGAGACAAGGGATTTCATGAAAAAAAGCAGTTTAACAGAAGCAACATCCCCGTTTCACACATGCGTACGCATGTAAAGTTAAGTGGTTTATGCAGTTGATGCAAAGGGAACAGTCAAATAAAGACATGACAGCTTTTTTGACGTAAAAAGAGAATCTCAAAAGGGATAGATGGCAAGAAATGCTGTGAATTGCTGTTGTCACCTTGGGGCTTAAAACAAAAAAAAAGAGCAAAAAAGCAGCGGGCAACAGAGAAAAGTTAAAGAGAAGTGAGACATGATCAAAAGCAGAGCCTGGGAACAGGAAGTACTGAAAGAAGGATAACTGAATGATTGGTGACGTGGGTGTGCGTCCTTAGGGAAAGCTGAATGCAAGGGACGGGTCAACTGGGGAACACAGTGATTTAGGAAAACAAAAGACATAAAATCAGAAAATTACATAAATGCTATAAAAGGTCATGAAACTTTTCTGCTGCAGGATCCAGCTTCAAAGAGGCAGTGGGCATATTCAAACTGAGAGATGAAAAAATAAGGGACACAGTATGAGAGTTTTGCTGCAGAGTTAAGATGGGCTCTGAGGGCCATACCCAGAGCACAGGGAGAGGTTTAAAGAGAATAACTGGCGGTTGATTTCAAGAGTTAACACATACTAAGAGTTTCAGAGTAGTGTGAAATCTGTACGAGAAAATGACAATGTCTCTTAGCTCCTTGCCACCTTGACCGTAAATGTTTGTCGTATCAAAATTCAATATTTTGCTTTTTCATCAATTAAATCATCCGTCCATTCAGAAAAATTCCCACCCGTCCGTTGGCGGAGTCACCATACTTATAATTTTAAAGAGAATTTAGGCTTAATTGTATCACGTCAAAAGCTTCTTTTCATCAAGTTTTTGTATGGATTTGATTAACTTGCTTGGTGTCATGGTAACATAACAGAAGGTAAAACAGCTGAAAAATCAGAGAGCTGAAGGCATCTGTTCACCTGCTGCTGAACAACTTTTACAGATCAGAATACCACTCTAAAGCAGTTATTGGCGGATGTTTAATTTATTTAAAGACAATTTTCATTGAGAGCAGCAAGGTGGTGTAGGGGTTTGCGCTCCTACCTGACAGCAAGAAGATTTGTTTCTCACAGGAGTTTGTGGTGTTTGCATGTTCTCCCCACGTTCATGTGTGATTCCTCCCCTTTCTTAGGTTTCCTTCCACAGTTCAAAAACATGGAAAAGGTTAATTGGAAAAATTGGAAAAATGCCTGGATGTGTAAATTAGAGAGTGAGTGATTGTTTCTCTCTAAATGTGGCAATTGATTGGTGACCAACCAATCCAGGGTGTGACCTGCCTCTCGTCCACTGACAGCTGGGATAGGCTCCAGCATTCCTGTGACCCCAAGTGCATCAGTCAAGAAAGAACGAATATTCATTGATGCATCTTTAGATTTCAGAATGAATATTTTTCTCAGACTTTTAAAGGTTTGAGACATTAACTCATGCTTTCATGTACTATCTATTCTGCTTATCTTGCACTCTGGATAGCAGGGGGCCTGGAGCCAATCCAGAGTCCTTGACTGGACTGTAACAGGAAACCTGAAAACTAAAATACCCCAGAAAATATGCAAACTCCACACAGAAAGGCTCCCTGTCAGGATCAAACCAGGAACCTAGAATTGAGATATCAATTATCTATTTCTGTCCATAAATAAGAATAGCATTACTGTTTTCCTAATCTTGCTCTGTTTTTCCCCAACACGTAGTCAACTTTCTTCTCAACAGCGAGCACATTTTCAGCTCATTTTATTGCTTTTAAATGTAAAATTTCTACCTTGCAAAGCCGTTGCCTCAGTCTACAACCCGCAGACACAAAGTGAAGAGCAAAATGTGAAATGCAGTAAAGTGTATCAGTGCTGTTTTTCATTCATACAGGAATAAGGGAGAGCAAATGAGACAACACAGAAAGAGCTGTGCATCTGAGGGATGCATGCAACCCATTATATCTGCATTACAGCAATGAGATAAGTGGTTAAATGCTAAAATATTTATGGAGCAATACACACAATTAAACTTGTAGAAGAGGTAAAAACATACAGCTGTTTGCTGTATATCCTATACAACAGAGGATCCCAATTACACGATGTCAAAAGAGAAACCAAGAAGTATTGGTGGTACCGCCCAGTCATTTTAGATGAACAGAAATAAAGGGTACAACTACTGATGCAATTACTTTGAAGAGAGGTCTGAATAATAAGCATTGACATGTAAAATTCATCTCGGATCTTAAAGTTTGCCTCCTTGGGGGGGTAATGTCATGGTCCAATCAGATCAGTCCCATCATAGACATCATAGCTTTGTTAAATAATTTCTTCACTATGTTGAATTACTCACCTCTCCCCACATTCTTTCACCTGTCCTCTTTGATACTTTTGCTCATCCATGAGTTCAGCTTTTGTCGTTTTATTGGATTTTCCTCAGAGTATTGAATATGTGTGCCCTCTTTTGTCTGTACCGCCTCATCTATGTCTGTCTGTCTGACATGTGGAACATTGAGGTGAGCCTGAAATATTGGAGGGTAGAAATTCTTTCTACTGATTATGTCTTTCCTTTGATTTTTCTTTGTCTGCTACGTTTCAGTTTTTTGGCCTTTGGAACATTATTTGACGGGTTGACGCCACACTCGTCCTTCTTGTGGTCCATCTGACATAATTTCTGTAAATCATTTCTCGTGATTATGTGGATTTTAAATTAAAGCATTGGTCACTGCAGATACAGTGCCAAGTCTTTGCAGCACTCATCACCAAAATCTACATGTGGGGGTCACTCCTATGTAAACTGCATAATTCAATCAGTAAGCTGTAACTACATGTGCACACAAGAACAATGTGGTTGTTATACACACAGGGACAGCTGCAAACATCCAAAACATCATAACCTATTTTAAAATAATTACAGCCAAATGTGGAGGAATATTATCAGTCTATCCCTCTGATGTTAAATGGACTCCACTTACTTAACCGCATCGCATTGGGTAACATTCACCTGTTCACAAACATATTTTACCAATGGCGGTAGGGCTGCCATGCTAGCCAAACCATCAATGGCCAACTGGAGGCTGAGCTTGTTGGCCGAGGACACTTCAACATGCTGCTAGGAGGAGTCGGACATCGACTGGCCAACCCCATATGGACTCTTGCAGCTTCAATAGAGGCAATGGTCGGTTCCTATTCTTTTGGGTGATATGTATTGTATGTCTAATGTTTGTTCATTGTGTTTGATACTATTTAACAAAACGGGCATCCATCTATTAATAACCTATTATAATAAGTAAGTTTCTGACACAGGGAAAAATTATAGATTGTTACTTATATATATTATCAAGATGTTAGGAAACTTTGCAGTAGCATGAAACACTTCTTCCATTTGCAGATTGTTTCAATCCAACCTTGCAATGGTGCACATGGAGGTCAACAACACACATTTGAGTTCTTGACAAAATAAAGGAAATCTCTGCGCATACCATGCATAGCTGTGCATTTAAAATTTTTGGACTAATTTAAATAAACAAATAGCATTTTTCATAAGCCTGGATTTGGACTTCGCAAAGCACAAAGGCTTCAGTTACAGTCCAGCATTGGGCACTAACTGCACCAGAGTATCACATTGTAACAGACAGGCTATGACAATGCAAAGGCGTATGCTTTCAACTTTTCAGCTCTTCAGCGTACAAACACATATTGAAACCATTTTCCTGACAAGTTTTCAAACTCCGATGTGATGTGGGTGTGACTAAAGGCGGACTCATAAAGCTCAGTGTAATAAGACTAGATGGATAATGGGATTTGCTTCCAGCTGTTGAGCAGAAAGAGTTGAGGCCCTATTTCAAGCAGCATATGGAGCTAAATGTTTGTGATAGCTGGATTCTCTTGAAATCTAGAGTGACTGATCCTCCCCCCAGGTGGGCACAAGCAATAGATGACCACTTTTGGATGTCCTGGATGAAGTGTGTCATTGGGTCATTTGGATGACGGATGAATCTCAATTAGAAAAAAAAGCAAAAACTAAAATTCAATCATCTGCCCCAATTTACCCGAGGGAGTCTCTTGCTTATCTATGATCAGTCTGAACCCCACATGTGCTATGCTGACCATCCCTTGGTTATCATACCCTGCGTGTCATAGATTAATATTCTAACATCTAAAATCATTGTCTCATTTACCATATGCCTGCTCCCAAGCATGTTTGCCAAGAATTATCTCCTCCATACTGTCGTTAATCAACAATATGCTTCCAGCCCTAAGTGACGTTTACACAATTTTCATGACATAAAATGGGATCCATCAAGTCTGCTCTGGACCGAACAGCTTGGCAAAACATGTTAAAAATCTGAAGGATAGTTTGCAAAAGATATCTAGGCACAAAGCTTCAGCCTGCTTACTTTGATAAAATTTAACCATGAGCACAGCATGGGGGTTTATAATAATGGGGAAAGGGTACAATTCTCATTTAGATCCCCTCCACCAGGCTTGGACGATGATCCATTCACAGTGTTTAAGTCTAAGGGCTGTATATTTTAGGTGGATCTGTGAGATACAGTTGGAGGCATGACACCACACACACAGATCTTGTGTCCACCATGATGCTGGCCACATTTTGCATGAGGACAGCATGAGCAGCTCAGTGGACTATTTTTTGATCCCAGTTGGTCTTTAGCACAAAGCTAGACTGTATACACAAACATGGTGTCTGTGCAAGCTGCTCAATTTGCCCCTCCCCTAAACCCCCATAGCCTGATCAATCGGCTGTGAGCACTGCACCACAGATGAAAAAGATCAAAAAGACAATGCAAACCTCCAGATACTTTGAACTCTTGAACTAGACTGCAGAGCTATTTGGGGGGAAAAAAAATCTGACAAAAGACCAGATTTTCTAAAACGAAGTAAAGGAATAATTACTTCCTGCTTTATTTGTTTATTTTTGGTCCATTTTTTTTACTGTCTTAAAGGGAGGCAAACGTAGAATGAATAAATAAATGAATAAAAATGTAATTGGAAATAACATTTTAAGATAAGCCACCAATGTTAACTCGAATTGCCACCAGGAACTTTTTTGAAGCAACTCTCAATTCCTACTGGTTGGTTCCAAGCCCTCAGCAATATGCCATGCAACTGATGAGTAGAGCGTAAACAAGCAGTGTCCCCTTGTGTGTTCTTCATCTCTGTGCATTATTGATATCAGGTTAGTCCAACAAAGTTTAAATTTACTCCAATCCCTTACACACATGCACTGAAAATGTAAAATTACCTAACCTTTTCCAAGATTGGGCTGTTCATGTGAACCTTTTGACATGCACATTTGAAAAATGACATAACCTATAATTTAACCTTTTTTAACCACTTTTTCATGCAGAGGTTTACTGGAGGTGAATTTCATAAAGTTTATGTGTTTGTGAAGCTATGATGTGATACTAGCAAAATTAACAACACATCGCATCAAAGAACAAACAGCAACAAGATTTGGACATTTCCAGTCTGCTCACTGAAATGTAGTTTGGGTCATGTCATGATTCCTACAGCCATCTAAGAAAGAAGGATCCCTTTGCACTGTTTACATTTCAATCTAAACAGATGAGTGAGGTCTAGGGCCCTGGACTTCAGTCTTGTCTAGACTGAGCTTGGATGGATGGGTGGTATTCCCACTGAAGATATGGATAAAATCAGAGATGGCAAATGCAAACTGGGCATTGGTTGGAGAAAAAGTAGAACCTAACAGACACGGTAGCAGCGGGATATACAGTAACAAGACTCAAGCATAGATGGTCCAGAGATTGGGCTGTGAAGAGGAGCACAAGTCATTATCAGATCTGAAAACAGCCAGATTGGTACTGATAAACACTGAGCATTGAGGGAGAAGACATGGAAGAACAGTTAGCTTGAAGCATGTGCCATGCTATTGAAGGAAATTAAAAAGGAAAGACTGGACATGTGCTTTTCACTGGATTTATCAACATATGGGGAATCCATAAATTGATTGTAGCCTGTTAAATGCAGCTGATAAGTATAATTACCCGGATGGGGCCAAAAAAATATATGCGTGCATAATTTCAAGTCAAGGGCATATCTTGGTTGTCTCACTACCTTCCCTGTCTCCCCAGGAATTCCCCAACGATTTGTTTTCATGCAAGAAATTGTTTCCACGAAGCATTTTTACACTCTGCTGCAGTTGATTAAGTATTCCAAGATGCTATTAAAATACCCTCAAATACATTACAGGGCTCCTCACGTCGTAACCCATCTTCCCCAATCCAATTAAACAGACGTTTACAATGGCTGACCGCATTTAAGAAACCCATCGGAGGGACATTTTTTACTACTCTACACTCTTCTTTTTCTTCCTGCCCGGAATGTTACTCCATAATCCTCTATTTTCTCCCACTCTCGTAATTTTGTTTTATCATCCTTGACAGTAAATCAAATGCCTCCTTCTGTGACTTTGTTTTTTATATGATTAAAGTTCAACCACAAGCATTTTCATCTACCCCTGTGGGCCATTTACAGAATTGTATAATTAGTGACATTATTGAGCATGGCCACATGGGGATATCTATAGAGGAATGTGAGACTGAGGAGCGGGGGGCAATTTTCTGCAAATATGCCAACAATGGAGTTCTGGTGGCGAATAAAAAATATAAAAACTAAAGGTAAAAAGGAAGAAAACCTGAGAAGTAAAAGGGTTGTGATTGAAACATTCATGAAACATGTAGCTCTGAAAACGATCCATGTCCCTGGGTGATCGAGTGGAGCAGTCATGATGTATCATTGAAGTAAATTATCATTAACTTGTGCTGCACTCTGGTCACTACTGCGGCCAGCCTAACCACATTCATTACTCTTGATGTACGAAAGTTTGGATGTGTGCATAAAACAACAAAGAGAAAGATGGAATCAACTGTAAAGTGGGTGGTAACCAAATTACCTTAGTATAATTAAGTATGTGTAACATAATATAATCCAGCATGTGTTCAGTGACTGAGCTTCCACTGCTGCAGTTTGTAGCTTCACCTTATAAAATGGTTTGTCCCATATTATAAATATATGTCTGATATCTATGGAATGCATGCAGCTAGTAATTATTTTGATGTTCCGATTGAGCAGCAGCAATTTGTAGGCCAATCATTTTTTTTTTGGTGCTCATTGCAGAAATATACTTAAAAAATAATAATAAAATAAAAAATGTGATAAAAAAAAAAAAATCAACCAATTGACAATTAAATATTACACACGCACACAGCATGATTATTTTGAGTGCATTTTCTCCTATAATGTAAGCTACTTCCCAAGGACAACCCCAGTATTTTGTTATCTTATTTTTTATTTTCCTATTTTTACAATTCAATTCTTAATTTCAAATGTAAAATGTGAGATGTTTATAACTTAAACTTGCAACTTTGAAAAAAAAAATTTTTGATACAGACTGCGCTGTGCAAATGTGTGTATAAATAGTACCAAGAGACATCTGGAAATTTGGATAGACTAAGAGTCATCGTTATCTTTAATATTTGATATACGAATGTAAAACTGCTCCCTAGTATCACTCCAGATGAGCTTGTCTGCCCATCCAAACATGGCCAGTAACAGCTTATCATAGACCAGCCACCAGAGAAAGAATCATCAATCAGAGGCCCGTGAAAGCTGGGTAATTTAAACCTCTGCAAGCTTCCAGCTCATTTGTGTGAGTGTTTTTGTGTGTGTGTTTGTGTATCTAGTTTTGTGGATTGTATTTGCGCATGACTGTACAGTGTGTGAGATCATGCTCCTCCATCTGTATGTCTTCTTCTTGTATGTGTGTGAGTGTGTGTCTGTGTGCACAAAGTTCTGCCACCGCTCAGGCCCACAGCCAGTGGCAGTTAATGAGAGGTTTATGTGTTTTCATTACTTTGTGCCAGACAAGAGAATCACTCTGCGGGCTGTTGACAGTGACAGGGGCTGGAGGAATGCAGTCAAATCAGATTAAGGAGGTGCAATATATGGCACCACAGGTGAGGAGGTACCCAGATTGAACAAACAAAAAACTCTGCTCAGAGTAGCACCACACACAAACATGAAAATGCCTGCATTGGGAAGTGAACAAGCTTGTGCACACAAGACACATACACAGGTATAATTGAATGACCACTTAATGAACTGCTTGAGAAGGCATGGGCAATTGCTGTTGTTGTGGTCTTGATTTTGTTCGTTTTTTCATGCGAGGGTTGTATTTTTATTTTAATATTAATAAAAGTAAAGTATTCAGTATGTTGTTTCAAATTCAAGTTTTATACCTGAGGAGGAAGAATAATTTAATACAATGACATGTGTAAATATAATACCATACACCTCAGATCCAGCTTTATAGTGCATATTCCCATTAAACATCCTGAAACTGCCTTGGGCTTGAGATCCAGACCACCTTGTCATGAGATAAACGTACTCACTATTATCTATCATCACAATAGCAATTGATGCTAAGGATCTGGCCAGTCACACTGGAGGGAATTAGAATAAATTCTGGCTATCCAAGCTTGGTGTTTTCAATCAATGGTTTAGTGCACAGAAGAGAGCCTGCACAATATAACACTGCAGTCGATTCCAACCCCATGCTCAGGAGAACACTTAAACGCAGATTTGAGGTTTGCTTATGCATGCAAGCAGGGGCTCCCATTTAGGAGCTGAATAAAACATTTGAGCATTTTTGTGAGTTGGTTAGTTTAAAACAACTCACCATAAAATCTAGAGATGAATCATATTCATTCATTTAAAAAAAATCAATCATTAGTGTGATAATGTTTAGTATTGCATTGCATATTGCGTAATCTGTATCAGTAGAGTGGCAAATAAATATTATCTTCAGGAAACTCAACAAAAAGGACAACAGCAGACGTGTCACTGCAAGTAGTGCAAAAATTCGGAGGATGACACCATGTGATTCAAATCATATTTTGGCAATTGTTCCTAAATTTAATTTTGAAATAAGTCTTAAGCAGTGTCTGAAATATGATGCTAACACAGGCAAACAAACAGATACACACACAAAGTTCCAAATGCACAGATGAACAGTGCTCTGATGGAGCGACAACTCCATCAGTGCACTGGTTTGACACAAGTGTCATAGATTGCAGAAGGAGTTCGCTACGAAAACCTGAAATGAGGGAGTGAAAAAAAGAGCACAATGAGCCGTGTGGATATAGATAGAAAAGGTCACCCATTTGGAAAACAAATGACAGGATAATAGAAGTTAAGTGCCTTGAGCCATTGCGGTATTAAACCCCCTGTCTCTTGACTCAAGCATATCCCAGTTGAGTTTGGACAGAATCTGACCCTTATCTTTTGTTTTTCTTCTCATTGCAAAACAAAGACGTATCGCGGATTGGACCTCTTCTTCTTCTCGATGGCAAAAGGCAAGGAGCAACTCAAAGTGAAATGAAGCGATAGAAGACACGCAAATTATTAGTAATGAATTATGGATGCAAGACAGCGCAAGGGACTTGAATCAGTCTAATAAAGGAACATTGAGAAACTGAAGCACTCAATGAGAGTGATGACAACTGATTCTGTGCAAGATGAAGATGGCACGTTTCTGTTTTAAATGTAGCTCAGCTATTTACTTTAAGCATACATGTGTGTAGATATAGATCTACTCAAACATGTTGTTCTTCAGGAGTATGTATTCTGCTTCTTGACAGTAGTGGGCCAAAGGATTCATCCTGCCACGTTTAATCACTTTGTGGAAGATTCTTTACTTAATTACGTCCTTGTTTCTATGGTGCACCATACATTTTTCCAAAATGGTTGTATAAAAACAAAAAATGTGCATATACTTATTACAGTCACTGACAGTGAAGGGGTATGTGAGGTTGAAAAAAAATGATTCGAGGGAAATTTTAACTTAATTGATAAACAAAGACTTTTTTTCGATCAGAATGGATTGGTTCATGGGTTCATTGTTCAAACAAGTTGATCAAGACAGTAAGGCCTGAAGACAGTGGTGTGCAGTTAGCAAACACTAAGAACTTCCTATTCCTTAAAACTAACATTAGAATTAATCCATATGGAAAGATAAACATTGTATGGTTGGGTGAACTCTATCCCCGGACAACAAATGCTAATCAAGTAGGTTCTTGTTGAAGGATCAGTGACAACGGAGCATCTTTTAATCTTCTCATCACAGTTCATATTCAGACGCTGGATCCTGGTCAATGGACCTTTTCAAAACAAACAGAAGACGTTTACCTGGTAGGAAAAAACTAAAAAAATCGAATATATGTAGAAATGATATGTCTATTTGTTCATAATGCTTGTAGAGGAAAGAGGAAATTAGTCTCTCACTCACAAAAATTAGGTCACTAACTTTGTCTCACCTGCATATGCTCCGATGAATCCTGCTCTGCGCAATTTGCAAGCTCAGTATGCAAGTAAAGCAAAGAATTCCAAGATGTATATATATATATATATGTATGTGTGTGTGTGTGTGTGTGTGTGTGTGTGTGTGTGTGTGTGTGTGTATATGTATATGTATATGTATACACACACACACACCATACACCACAGCTCTCTCTCTTCAAAGACAAATACAGATAGAGAGAAAGAAAATTAGAAACATAAGTAAATAGAGAGAAGCTTGACAGCTACAGCTCATTCTCTAGAGACTGTTATCTATTTTTTGCTGCCTGACAAGCATGTTTTTTCACCACGATGCGCATCAGGGCAGGGGAAGTCACAATAAATACACAGTGAATCAGCGCCATCTCACTCTCTATATCTGTCTCTTTTGCAATCCCCCCCTTTGTCTCACACACACGCATTTATCTCCCCATGGATGCCATGTCACTGACTTGAAGAGAGAGCATTTGCATTTCTCTTCCCCAGTGTCTTCTTACTCACATGCTGATTCACGTGACAGTGCCTCTGCCCGCATGAATAGATTTCTGTCTCTGTATATATGGTAGAATGTGTGTTTGTGTGCATACGCAGATACAGTATGTACCTGCTTACAAATGTGCCATGTTTTCATATTTACAATTGCCTTTGCAGGGCTTATAACATCTTTGGCATATTAGGTTACAGGAATATGTGCATGTATTTGTATAGTGACTTGTGTTGTAGACCCTGAAGACAGAATACTCTTCAGCCTCATGTCTTTACATTGTAAGACATGGAGCTTGCAGCAGTAAGACACAGAGCACGGATTTTGTCAAAGGGGTGTATTCCAGTGTGGCGCGTCATGGCAGAAGAACGTACGGAAAAGTATGAACATCAGCAGAGTTCGGTCCTTTCAATGTACTTCAATGTAAAAGTGACAGAGAGCAGGAGGTTTCAAAGTTTGATATCAGGTGTTTAAAACTAATGAGGCAGGCTGATGAGTACCTGAAGGAGAAGAAGTGAAAGGGGGACTTTTAATGCAAATTGTTAAGTTTGACTGTGACTGTGTACTATAAAATTCGTGAGCGTGAATATATGTTCACACATATGTTCCAAACATGTGTTTTCAGTGTTGATGATAGAGAGTAAAACCCACCATAGATTCTGTTCTTTGTACACCTCCTTTATCGACACCAGAATGCCGAGTTATAGTAAAAACTCAATGATGGCCTTGAGTCTGTGCACTAATTCCAACACAGTAGAACAATGGGTACAATCAAAACAGCTAAAACAGGCTGAGTAGCCAGCACCACACACTCAAGGTCAAGGGCCTCAGTAGAAAGTAGAAGTAACTCTATCCATTCTTAATATCTTTTCAGTTCAGCTTGTCATTGATATTCATACCAAGGATCTTGAAGTCCATGAACTCCTACTCCTCCCTCTGAATAGTAACAGGGGTTACAGGGTACCGTCTCCTCCTGGAGTCCATCACCAGCTCTTTGTTTCAGATGTTTTATTTTGTTGATCCAGTAAGGTTCCACTGAGAGACAGGTTGGCTTTCTTTTGTTTATTTGTTTGTTTGTTTGTCTGTTTTTCATTAGAGTGGGAACATTATTTCATTTTACCCCTCTGGGGGCAATTGAAATAATCTAATTTGCAGATCAAAATGCATTGATGTGCAATCAAATGAAAAAAAGAGAGAGAAGTGGGTAACTGGCATAAAATAGTCTTAGCAGTAAATATCAGCAGGTCATTTTGCCCCTTTAATAGAGAAAAAAAAATATCTTGCCTGTTCATATGACAGGCAATGTTGAAAGAATGCACTTGTCAGACAGCAAAAGAGAAGCATTTTTATGAATGGAAAAATACCCAATTTAGACCCAAACGTTTTTTTCAGTATGTCAATATAATGTTTGTTTTTTTTATCAAGCCAAATGGCCAAGTTTTTTTTTAGAGACAACCCACTATTTATTCATGTGGCTTCTTGATTTTGAACTGTTTGCTATGAAATGATTATGAGGGATTCAAATACTTTGTTAGTGATCGTAACTAAAAATTGCACAATCACAATTGCTGTTGGTTTAGGAATACGCTGTTTCCTACCTGTACAATATCAAGATCTTATAAGCAGGAATAAAATGGATCACTTTAGCATGCAAAGAGGATTATAGGCAAATGATAAACCCCACATCCGTGCGCCCCTTTGCTCATTCTCACTGAAGCAGCTCTAGATGGATGGGTCATGTGACCATTCCTATAAATAATATGGGTAGGTGATGAAGAGGAAACGTTTGCCATTATTTCTCATCCCCAAATTATATACAGTATATTGTAGACTTCGAGGATGGGGCTCTTCCACAGGGTATCCCTTCCAGTCTGAATGCTCAAAGGTTTTTTGTAACGCCTCTGAAAACTGTCCCAACAAGGCTTTCTGGAGCAAGGGACTTATATTGTTCAGGCCCATTGCTTCCTGACACACAGCTTGGATAGCTCCTGTCTCAAATGTCTGAATGTAATGGAAGGCCCCAGGGAACAGAGAGGGGTCTTCCTGATGTCCTCATGTGTGCAATTAGTGCTGAAGTGGTTTCCATTGACAGGGGTATTTGAGTGGAAGGGGACTATGCTGCCTCCTTGAGCAGCAGCTGAGGTGGAGTGTGAAGAAGATATACGAAAGCAGCTAAGGTATAGATAGAGGCAGTGATATGATGGATTGGGATCTCAAGACAAATTCTGGTCTGAGCTCTCAGTCCACTGTGATTGTTCGATCGCTGTCATAAAAATAATTTGTAACTTGGTTCGATGTTGAATGTCAGGTTTACATGAAGAACCTCGACACAGCATCATTTAGTTATCACCATGAATTTCCGTCATTCGCGTTATTGTGACTCATCACAGGAGCTGCACTACAGGTGTGTGAATGCCTGCAAAATATGTGCAGCCTATGTATGTAAATACCCGGGTCTAAAAAAAATTAAAAAGTACAACCCTATCTGAATCAGAGGCTCGAACCACCAACCTCCTTTGGGGATTGGGTTAAACTCACTGAGGCATAGGTTATGATCATTAACCAATTATTGTGGAGTGATTAATTCCCTTCCATCCTCTAAATACCTCACTGAAACTAGAGCTTTCTCTGCAGCCTTTATTTTTCACCACCATCCAATCTCTAAACTGTATCCAATCTCCTTCCCCTGCTCATTTGGAATGACTTACGGTCCATCCTGTCCTCTCTATGAATGTCACCTTGTCTCTGTTAAAGAGGGTTTTGACATCTTGTGAGCCCAGAAGGATCTAGATTTATACTGCTACCAACAAGTTCCCAAACAGTTTGCAACCAGAGTGGATGTAAAGAAAGATGGAACCAGGCTTGATCAGTTTTCACAAGAAAAAAAGGAATTGAATTGGTTTTTTTTTTCCCCATATGACAATTTTACTATCTGGAGTTGGGATTTCTGCCATTTTACCATTTGATGTGAAATAAACATCATCAATCTAAAACATGTTTTAGGTATGGAAGTGAGTTGAGCCACTGATAAGTGACTGTGTTTATAAAAAATGTATCATTTTGTTGGAAAACATTTCGGCATGCCTTATTTGGAAAGTATTGAACATTTCTTGACATTGGCGTACTTATATTTTTAGTAACAGCAACAGCACCGTATAAAAGTATTACATTTATTTTCCATCAGAAATAAAAGGATACAACTTCGATATTTACATGGGCTAGTAGATGCAAAATAATTGCATTTTTTCATTCTCTGTTTGTGCTAACTTTTCAAATGTTTTACAAGTGCACAAAAAACTAACTGTTATGACAGTAAACAGTCAAGGCCCTAGTGACCGACAGCCAAAATAGCCTGCAGTGGTACCACCAACATCTACATCAGGCTTGATTATATAGAGTCCTGGCATAAAACAACCCTTCAGTATCCTAATGTTGCCAGGAAAAACTCAGTTACTCTGAGTACCTCCATTAATTTCATACTTTTCTCAGTAACCAAAACAGTTGCCAAAAGAATTTTACCTCCACAATTACTTTACTGAGACTTGCAAATGCAGGAAATAATATAAACTATCATTGAATTAACAATCACAACACTGTAGAGACCGTGTCAAATGAATTACTGTGAAAAATTATTCAATTGTCACCAAAACTGGTCATTCAATAACTTGTTCAATAACAACTTCATATTTAGTCCTATTTTACATTTGTCCTGTTTTACATTTGCACTGTACTATCACATCATGTGATAAATATACTTAAAAATATATAATTGTCATCGTTGAAGTACTCTCAGGAACAGGAACTAGACCAGAATTTGAATGAATCCTGTGGGGACTTGTCAGGACCTCTAGACTATACATTGAAGCTCCTGGATACACTGGGCCACTGCCTTTCTGTACTATATGTTTATAATATTATAATATTCCTATATATTACTTTGGTCTCACCTGCATGGCTGACAATGGAGCCATCAGCACTCATCTTACATTCCAGATATGATGCAATTTATGTGATTGATTTTCGGAGGGATATTTTGACATTTCCAGGAATCCCATGTGTTTATTTTATGTGAATAAATACTTAAATAAGTATACTGTATACACACACTTAACACATATATGTGTTTGTTTGTCTGTCAAAATATGACCTCCTCAAAAAAAAAAATTCATCCTGAGAATCAACAGAGAAATGTCTCTTTGATGCTGCTGTACACTGACGACATGATTAAAACAGCCATTTTTTTTTTTTGTTTAAGACTGTGATGTAGTTTTCCTCTGTTTTAACATGATAAGAAGAGATATCATTACCCTCTACATAATTTTTGTCTGTTTCTGTTTTAACTGCTTTAGACTGAGCTTTCCAGGGGCTTATATGATCTCAGTTCCTATTTATATAGCTCCAAATCTATTGTATAATTGCAAACCCCCATGGATACAAGTCTGTTAATTTGCGATTTAGAATTAACAAAAACCTGGGCCTGGAGGAGACCCTTTTTTTCCATTCTCACTAAGTAGTGTCCTCCTATCATCCGCGGGAGTTTAAAGCCTGCTATCTTTGCTGAGCAGTCTGGGTTGTCGGACTTATGTTGATGAGTTACATAGTTCATATTGGACACACTTACACATTCATGGACCCTGGAAGGTAGGTATATTCAACCACAATGTAATTTGTCGGCCTAAAAGCTAAGAAGAAGAACCGACAGAAAGTTAAAAAAAAAGACTTGTGGGATTTTCCTTTCAAACATGTACACACTATCAAAATACCATGAGGATTATTCTGTATCAACCAACTGTTTAAATAAAGGACAGACATGCCTTAAACACCATGAACCATGAATTTCAGGAAACACAAGTATCACTGCTAATCAAAAGTTGCAAATTCAACCATCTGGCAGACAAGCTCATCAGGGATCTGGTGTTTTTTGGTATCCATAGTGATGCTCTGTGCACAGAGCTACTAAAGCAGATGAACGTTGCGCTGGACTCCAACAATAATCCTGGCGTATAAAGTTAAAGAAGAAGGGGTAGTTACATGTTATACAGGCTAAGGCTATCACAATACAATAATTCTGGTGGAAAACCTATACCTTGTAAAACAATGCAATTCCAGTGGGAAATGGAATCACTTGTCAGGGTGTTTTCTGCACCGTGAGTGTGGACTCACTGTAAGTGTTAAGTGATCTGAAAAAAAGGTGCGCAAGTGTGATGTGTCAGTCTCACAAGATGTTTTCTACCATACAGAAAATGAATCCTTACTGCATTCTTTTCTCCACCCAACAAATAACTTAGATCACAGCATCATGTTGTGATGAAGGCTACAGTCAAATTTATTGATCCCATTGCCATCTTTGACCCTACATTCATTCTACTCAGTTGCTTATAGAGGCCTATGGAAGCTTTGTTGTCTTGGATCATAGCTTTGGAAGTCTTAAGTTTCTGTTACTGGAACTCACATTGGAGTCAGTCCTTGGCCTCTCAGTCAGCATCAAATCTGGTCTGATAAGCATCAGTCTTGAGGTTTCCAGTGTCCAACAAGGGGCTGAAAACCTTTCAGTGCTCTACATATTCTGATGATCAATATTTCTGTGACGGGCACTCGTTGCCCTTCAGGGCGGCTGACATTCATCAAATTGCTTAAGTCCTAGCAGAAATCGACACAATGACAGAATCAGGAGCAAACACAACTGTTGAGGAAGCATGAAACATGGGGAAAAGTAAGGCTCTGCAAAATAGTTTTGAAAAGTACTACTCATGTTATATCATCGAAGAAAATGTGTGGTGCAAGGCATTTTGGACACACCTGAATCTAGTGTTCAGTGTTGTGGATGTAAGAATGTGTTTTGACAGCGTGACGAGAACTTATTGTGACTAAGCATGTTCATCACTCCAGCTTGCTGGCATTTCCACATAGCTTATGGCGGTTGTTCAGGGAGTGAGGTGTGTCTTGCAGCCAACCAACACTTTCAACATTGGGAAAATTCCCACTGTGTAACCTGCATGTGCACATTACCTACCAGATGTCACAAGAAACCCCACCTATTCCCAATTAAATTGATTGCCTGAGCTAGCCGTCTGCCCTGCCAAATAACTTCCGGAAAAATTGGCCCACAGTGTTGATTTCTGTCCAACTCAATCGTTTGCATCCCCTCATGCCATCAAAGCCTTCTATTACCAGGACTGTGTTCATATTGCTTTTGAAAGTATGATCTAATGCACATTATTCGTACAAAGGGGGAGAAGACAGAAGCTACAAACAGGGGAAATGGTTTGAATGTAAACTGCACAAAGCCATATCAGGACATCTACTGTGACGAAAGCAGGCCTAACAGCCATTATGTCTAAATAAATTATCTAAGAAATAGGTTCTAGTAAATCACACAACAATCCCACATCAAGTGACACTACAAGGCCCTGAGTCTATGTAACCTTTATAACACCAAGATTCAGACTGCCAACATTTAAGAGAACAGACAAAAGTGAGTTTTGGATGAACAACTGAATTAGTTCAAGGTGTGTTGCAGTTGGAGGATGAGTATCGCTTGGTGAAAGAATTTGGATCCATTTGGCACCTTCCGATATCACCAGGGATACATGATAGGCCGATGACATCCAGGAGAGGACAGATAACAAAGCTGCCAGAGATCAATGGAGACCTTAGACAGAGTTCACAGCAGACACACTTCCACACTCTCTCTAAAAGCTAATAGAGGAACAAGGAAGTTCAATAAAAGCTCCTCTGGGATTCAACTATCACAAATTTACATTGACGTTCTGCCGTGACTATGTGAAACCACAACAAGCTCTCACTCTGACTATTGGACAATTCTGTTGGTTCATCTAACATAGCTCCCATGGCAATCAATGTAAGGTGAGGATAAAATCTTGCCTTGTTCCATTTCTCACACTTATACCGTTGCCCCATCCCAAGGATGTATGACAGTGAATATGTTGGTTTGGGACGCACAGATCTATCAAACAGGCAAAGTGGATAAACGAATGATAAGTTAAAATAAGGAAATTATTGAGTGATGCATATTACATCCTGTTACCCAACCAATGTCACCATGTGAATTTGCCAGCCACTACAAGACTTACAAACACATTTCTCCCTTGTGCTAGCTGCTGTAAAAATGTTCTTTCTGAGCTTTCATCTGCTAAAATGCTATGATTCTGAGAAAACACAGCAAAGAAATGCTTGAATAAACAAGGGATATGGATATGATTTAGGCTGCCAACATCTTGGACCTGTTGAATACATAAAAAGAGCTGGAAAAAAAAGAATAATATTTTGGTGAGTAGACTTGCATTCCCAAATTTCAATAAGCAACCTTGGCAATATTATCTGTATCATGTAATTATAACCTAGGCCACAATTACATTTCCAGTTGCAGACCTGCTTTATATAGCGCTCATTCAAAAACAACTGAAAACAAACAAATAAATAAGAACGTGGAGTTAATCCAACAGCCTGGAGCAGTCTGCAGATCTTTTTTGATAATTTTACAGTGGAATCGACTGATCGACTAGAGTTTGGTGGACTTTTTATTTGGACATTGTCGCTCAAAAGATGAAACCCTCCGACAAGTGGCATGTTATGGAAATCCAAAGGGTAGAACTTATCTGTCAAAAGTAAAATTGGTGATGAGGCGATGTACCGTATTTTTCTAAAAATGGTCTGAACGCAATATCAGTATGTTCATGTGTTTGAGTTAAAATTGACTCTTTTCATCACAAAATTATGTTAAAGCACTTGACACAGCATCAGAGTTAAAAACACAAAAATAAATTCAGAGACAAATTGAAAGAAAGCAATGCAATGGATGGCAGCCTACTTCTTCTTTTCCATTCGGCTTTTCCCTTCAGGGGCTGCCACAAAGAATAAACCTTCTCCATCTAACCCTATTCTCTTCACATAACTAACTTCATATCCTCTCTCACTATGTCCATAAATCTTCTCTTCGGTCTTCCTCTAGACCTCCTGCCTGGCAGCTCCAATTCCAGCATCCGTCTACCAATATATTCACTATCCCTCCTCTGTACATGACCGAACCATCTCAGTCAGGCTTCTCTGACCTTCTCTCCAAAGCATTTAACATGTGCTGTCCCTCTGATGGACTCATTCCTGGTCCTATCCATACTTGTCACTCCCAGAGAACCTCAACATCTTCATCTTTTCAACCTTCAGCTATGCCTCCTGTCTTTTTGTCATTGTCATCGTCTCAAAACCATACAGCATAGCTGGTCTAACAACTGTCTTGAATACCTTTCTTTCATTCTGGCTGATATTCTTCTATCACATAGTACCCTTGACACTTTTCTCCACCCATTTCAACCTCCTGGAACCCGTTTCTTAACCTCTTTTCCACACTCTCCATTGTTCTGGTCTGTTGACCCTAAATACTTGAAATCCTCTAACTTCTTGATCTCCACTCCCTGCGGGCTCAGCGTTCCAGCCGGGTTCCTCTCATTCACACACATATATTATGTCTTGCTTGGACTCAACTTCATTCCCTTCCTTTCCAGAGCATACCACCACCTCTCAAGATTTTCCTCAACCTGTTCCCTGCTCTCACTACAGATCACAATGTCATCTTCAAACATCAGGGTCCAATAAGATTCCTGTGTAGCCTTATCTGTCAGCCTGTCCATCACCGCTGCAAACAAGAAGGGGCTCAGAGCTGATCCCTGATGAAGTTCTTACTCCATCTTGAACTTCACTGGCACACCTACAGCACACCTCATCACTGTCTCACAGCCAGCATACATGTCCTGCACCAGTCTAACATACTTCTCTGCCACTCCAGACTTCCTCATACAATACCAGAGTTCCTCTCCCAACAGCCTGTTGTATGCTTTTTCTAGGTCTACAAAAGCGCAATGCAGCTCCCTCTGGCCTTCTCTGTAAGTCTCTATTAGCATTCTCAAAGCAAATACTGAATCTGTAGTACTTGTTCTTGGCATGAAGGCATGCTGACTTCTGCTCTCCGTCTAGTTTCCGCTACTCTTTCCCATAACTTCATTGTATGGCTCATCAACTTCATCCCTCAATAGTTACCACAATTCTGCACATCCTGCTTATTCTTGAAAATAAGCACCATCACACTTCTCCATTCCCCTGGCATCTTCTCACTCTCTAAGATCCTGTTGAATTATCTTGCCGGAAACTCTACCCCTGTCTCTCCTGGACACTTCCATACCTCCACAGGTATATCATCAGGACCAACTGCCTTTCCACTCTTCATCTTCTTCAATGCCCTCCTCACTTCACTTTTACTAATTTCTGCTATTTTGCGGTCTACAATAGTCACCTCTTCTACCTTTCCCTCTCTTTAATTTTCCTCATTCATCAGCTCTTCAAACTACTCTTTCATCTTCCTATCACTCTTCTCGCATTTGTCAATACATTTCCCTCTT
The DNA here is from genome assembly GCA_901007705.1 of Fistularia tabacaria. Taxonomy (NCBI): domain Eukaryota; kingdom Metazoa; phylum Chordata; class Actinopteri; order Syngnathiformes; family Fistulariidae; genus Fistularia; species Fistularia tabacaria. Next base: position 8,831 of record CAAKHD010013253.1, on the reverse strand, counting down.
TATCCTTAATCACCTGGATCTGCTGTACATCCTTTCCATCTCTATCTCTCTGTTTAGCCAACCTATATAATTCATCCTCTCGCTCCTTACTGTCCAACCGAGCATACAAGTCATCGTATGCCCTTTGTTTTGCCTTTGCTACCTCTATGTTTACCTCACGCTGCATCTTCTTGTACTCCTGTCTGTTCTCTTCAGTCCCCTCAGTATCCCACTTCTTCTTTGTTAACCGCTTTCTGTAAATACTCTTGCACTTCCTCAATCCACCACCAGGTCAACTAATGTACTTTTATTCCAGAAGACACACCAAGTACTCTCCTTTCTATCTCCCTGATCACACTAGCTGTAGTTGTCCAGTCATCTGGGCGATCTCCCTAACCATGCAGAGCCTTTTGCAATTCCTCCCTGAACACCATACATTTTCAACTTCCACCACTTTGTCCGCTGCTCTGCCTTTGTCCTCTTGATCTTCCTTGTCACCAGAGTCATCCTACAAGCCACCATCCTATGCTGTCTGGCTAGACTCTCACCGATACTTTCCAGTAACTGATCTCTTTCAGAATTATCTCATCTATACATGATATAGCCTACCTATGTGCTCCTACCTCCGCTCTTACAAGTTACCCTACCCTTTGTCCCTGTCTTTCTAGAAAAAAGTATTCACTCCACCCATTTCCATCCTTTTTGTAAAGTCTACCACTATCTGTCCCTCTGCGTTCCTATCCTGGGTACCAAATTTGCCCTTCACTTCTTCATCACCTCTATTGCCTACAATAACATGTCCATTGAAGTCTGCACCAATTACCACTCTCTCATCTCTGGGGATATGCTGTATCACTTCATCTCACTCATTCCAGAACTTCTTCTCGTCTAACTCACATCCCACCTGTGAGGCATAGCCACTGACAACATTGAGCAACACAGCTTCAATTTCCGGTTTCAGGCTCATAAGTCTATCTGACATTCTTTTCACCTCCAGAACATTCCTAACATACTCCTCCTTCAAGATAACTCCAACTCAATTTTTCTTCCTGCCAGTACCATGATTGTACAACTTAAAATCTGGCCCTAGCCTTCTAGCCTTCCCACCTGGTCTCCTGGACACACAATAAATCCACTTTCCTTCTCTGCATCATGTCAACCAACTCTCTACCTTTTCCTGTCATCATCCCAATATTCAAAGTCCCTACTCTCAGTCCCAGACTCTTGCCTTTCCTCTTCTCTCTCTGCTTCCGAACACGCCTTCCCCCTCTCTTTCTTCAACCCGAAGTAGCCCATTTTCCACTGGTACCCTGAAGGTTATCGGCACCAATGGTGGTCTCTGTTAATCCGGGCCTCGACCAATCCAGTATGAATTTCTTAGGTGCAATTCGTATATTCGTTTTTGCCACATGTTTTACACCGGATGCCCCTCCTGACGCAACCCTGTACATTATCCAGGCTAGGGACTGGCCCAGGGAGGCATTGGCATGTGCCCCCCCCATCTTAAAATTGGGAGGTTGGATAATATTTTCCCTTTTGAAAACTGTGTATACTCTCCCTGACAGATTCCAGACGCTGTAACAGACAATTTCAGATCCCCCAAGGGTTCAGTGACTTGATGACAGACTGACAGATGGACACAATGTGCTGCCGTTGTGATTAACCTTGTGGTTATGAGTCACAGAGGAGGGTTGAGTAGTTTAACCCAAGAGAAAAAAGAAAGACAAGTGTAAAGCAAGAAAATGAGGCAGGCAAGGAATTTCACTGAGCATTTTATCTCTATTGCTACCTTTCCATTGTCCCGACCTCTGAGACTGCCGGTCTTAATTAAACTTATTATCTTGGGGTAGAGGGCAAAACTAACCAGGAAGACATGTGAATCTTCAGGTACAGGTGGAAAAAAGGGCAGAGGAGCTTAGAGCAGAAATTGAAGGTTGAAATGGAAGATCCCAAAGTTGGGCATTATCGCAATTCTACTTTTGTGTACTGGATTTCCATTAGAGATAAATAATCCTATTTCGTATGAAAGATGTGTTATGACTAATTCACAAAATGTAAATGTCACATAAAACATGGTTTAAAAGGGGAGAGAGTCTTTGCTTTACAATTAACAAAAACAAAACTTATAAAAATCATGATTATATATAAAGGGTCAAACATATTATGTAAAAAATCATCTTTGACATTTATTTTGCTATCATGCTAATCCAGACAAACAGAAAAGCAGTGTAAGTCATGTTTATTGACCTAATCTCAAGGACAAATCACTCTGAGCTTAACTAATGAAATAAAATCAAAATTATTTGATTCATCCAGGCAGAAAAGATCTGACAAGTATTTTTCAAGATCGTCCATCTTTTTTTCGGCAAATAAATCTGAGCGATTGTTTGATTGAAGCGAGAGCTCCCCACACAGCTCATATATGAGGAAAAAATGTTTTGATGAGATATGATGAGGAATATATTCGTATTCATGACATCTGCAGCTTCAATAAAAAAAGTCTAAAAAAAACCTCCATGATGAGATAGCTAAATGTCTAAACTGTATCTAACAGAGCTCCATCTATTTCAGTTCCAGTTCATAAGCCACATTACTCAACTTAAAAGTTTTTTTCAAGGTGTCGTTTGAATTCTTCTTTTTCAGTTCCAGATACTTGGGACCAATTTCAAGATCATGTTAAGGGGTATCGTCTCCATGAAAGAGGCTCTATTGCATTGTCATAGTTTCGGATCCACAGAACCACTTACGTATGTAACCAGACTTCTCATGTTGTATTCATCTGGGAGCCATTTTAACTGAAATTGAAAAAGAAGAAGGAAAAGAAGAAAAATAGAGATGGCAGTGCATTAAAAGAAGAAAACTCTGGAATGTGTTATGGTGAGTGAGACTTCATTTGGATTCAAGTCAGAGTTCCATAGCAGTGAGATCTCTATTCAAGCCATTATAGCTCGCAGAGAGGTTAGAGACAGGCTATCCGTCTATAATATGTCAACGTTTTCCATTCTTTATTTTCATCACATTTGCCCCATCTTAATGACTCTATGCCTTTAAGCCATTGTCAGAGCTCTAGCCAATAAATCAACCATGTCATAACATGCCAACATTCCTAGTAACAGATAATTTTCTCTTCTTAATGCATTACACACAAACACATCCAGCCAATCACACATCCTTCCTTTCATGCATACAGAAAACTTGCTAAGCTTAGCCATACATTTTTCTTCTAGTTGTAGCCTTATTCCATTTGACTTGAATTTTAAATAAGAAAACAAAACAATGATGACAAAAAACCTGGTTCTTCAGTACATAAAAATGGACCAAAACAATCCCATTCCAAGAACCAATGTCCCCTTTCCACCTGAACCCCTTTGTTCAGAGAGATGAAACCCCCTATTTTTGTCCTATATCAAACTGCATATTTCACACAGAAAGCTATCATTCTGTTTACTCTGACTGAGACAATGAATGCTCAAACCGCAATTTGACCGACCACTTTGGCCAACATTATAGGCAAGCGGAATGTCTCTTGGTTTTTAAGAACAACCACTAATATTTAGATCAAGTAAATGGTTCAGATTCATTGATACGGCAGGGCATGTTGGAGTCAGAGCGGCTGAATGCCTTGTTAAAGTATCAGTAATGGATGGGTTGGAATGAGAACAAGCTTAAAGGTCACTGACCTGGAGTGCCAGCAGGTTGTAGAGGCTACCCTATGATTTTTTGTTCTATGGTATTTCTATGTCTTTGTAAAATTATTTAAATGTATTTAACTGTATACCATGTGTATGTTTACTTATCTATTCTAAACTTATATTTTACTTATATTTGTGTATTTGTATATATATATGTATGTATGTGTATATGTATGTATGTATGTATGTATGTGTGTATGTTTGTATGTATGTATGTATATATGTGTATGTGTATGCATACATGTATGTAAATACATATGTATATGTGTGTATGAATATATGCATGTATGTATATATATATGTATATGTGTGTATATATGTGTATTTTTTTTGACTCTGTCGTTTAATTGTTTGATTTGCTTTTAATTGTTTAGTGCTTATTTATATTTTGACTATCTTTTTTGATATTGTTATTGTTGCGCTGCTGCGACAAAGGAATTTCCCCTATGGGGATCAATAAAGTATTATTCTATCCTACAGTATATACATACATTCATGTGTACATACATATGCACATACACATTTTGTGCACACATACAGACATATACATGCATACTGTATGTACAACTATGTGTGTTTACAAACACGCACATACCTAGATTCATATATTCATACAGTACATATACATATATATTTTTTCTTTTCTTCTTCATAAAAACAGCATTGACCGCTTTAGTATCTAATCTTGAAGCCTTGAAGATCCCTGAGGAGTGATAAGGTGAAATGGAGCCCAGCAGCTCATTTATCTCAACATCTGTGTCTGTGTGTTTGTCATTCTCATGAATATTATTTTGCTATTGCTAAAACAATAGCAGATAACTTTAACAATTACTTTGTCAATATTGGACCTACCGTAGCCAATAAAATCAAAGTTGACAACGTTAATAAGGGACACTTTCAGCGATCTTATTAAAAGAATTTTAATTCTATGTTCCTAGATGGAGTTCAAGAAAGTGATCTAATCAATGTGGTAAAACAATTTAAGAGTAAAAAATCTGTAATCATAAACTATATGGACATGTAAATTGTTAAATAAGTCATTAATTGTACTGTAAAACCATTAACTTAAAGATGTAAACTTTCCTTCGAAAAAGGTATTTTTCTACAAAATATGAAAACAGCAAAAGTAATCCCTATATTTAAAAGTGGAGATCGGCATACCATGGATAACTGTAAACCAGTGGATTTACTTCCACAGTTTTCAGAAGTTTTGGAAAAACTTCTTGTAAAACAACTGGTCAGCTTTGCTGAAAAATATGAATTCTTAAATGAACAACAATATAGTTTTAGAAAAAACAGAACAACAACATACGCAGTGATGAAAATGGTTGAAGAAATGGCTGAAGCTAAAGATAAGCCTTAAGAAAGCCTTCGACACCATTGACCACGGTCAACTATTACAAAAACTGGAACACTATGGCCTCGGACGGAACGTTCACAATTGGATTCAAACTTATTTACAAAACAAGTCACAATATGTACAAATAAATCAAACTGTCAGAATCTAGGCCGGTCACTTGCGGGCTTCCACAAGGGTCAATTACTGGCCTTAAACTATTTATTTTATTTATAATGATATCTGCAACGTTTCTAAAATGCTTAAATGTATTATCTTTGCCGATGATACTAACTTGAATTTGTATTGTTCAGGACAAAACTTACAGACCTTATTTGCAGGGCTGAAAAAGAGCTGGAAACCCTGGTTTGATGCTGGAAGATTGGTTAGATGTAGATAAATTACCTCTGAATATAAGCAAAACTAAATTCATGATATTCAGAAATTTGAAGGAAAACAATTAAAAATTAATAATTTTAAATATTGAAATAGAACAGGTTTGGGAAACCAAATTTCTTGGAGTTTTGATTGATCATCAATTAAACTGGAAAAAATATTTAGAACATGTAAAAGGAAAAATCTCTAAATCCACAGCGATCTTTTATAAAGCAAGAGACAAACTTAATTATAGGAGTTTGCATTTATTCTACTGCTCAATCATCCTTCCTTATTTAACTTATTGCGTGGAAATATGGGGGTCAACTTTTAAAACCACCATAGAAAAAATGGTTTTATATCAGAAGAAAGCTATAAGAATCATTATTAATGAAGGTTATTATGATCATAAAATTGAATTATTTTTTAATTCACGTCTGTTGAAATTTATAGATTTACACTTTTACCGAACTATGCAAATTATGTTCAGAGCAAAAGCAAAAATTCTTCCTGATTGCATTCAAAGCTTCTTTTCAATCCATGAGGGTAAATATGATTTACGTGATTGGTGAAAATTTACTTGACCGAGAGCGAAGAAAGAGATTGAACATCGATGCATCTCGTTATCTGGAGTTCAGTTATCGAATAGTACTGAATTAAATATAAAAACATGTAGTTCCTTTGGCATTTTCAAGAAAGTATTGTGCAACTCTTTGATTGACATATATGGCTGTAAATGAAGCTTGATATTGTTCGGCTTGTTACATGAAATTTTTTTCTTCCATTAATATAATCTTTGTTGGAAACACTAAGTGTAAATTAGGTGGGCGTTTATAAGCTTTGCTTCTGCCTGAGCCTTTTTCAGTCAGTATATGTCATTTAAAATGTTGTCAATGTAACTATGTTCTTTAAATGTGACTGAAATAAACCCAAACTAACTAACTAACTAACTTATTTGACAGCTATATTTGTCAAAAGAAGAGGAAGGCAGTACTGCTGAATCCCCTCCCCTGTCAGAGAGATATTTCAGTTCCACACAGAATGCACCCATGAAAACAGCTACTGCTAATCATGAATAAACAAGAGATGAACAAATATGTCAGTTTGCTATGACATGAAGACAAATTGTGGAACCAAATACTATGCTGCTTGTAGTATATGATTAAAATGTCTTCGGTGACAGTGGCCCATGCCAATCCCGTGCTGGACCCGTTGTTAGCCATTAGATTTAGCAGCGACTGTGGCTTTTAAATTGAGCAGTACTAATGTACCTGTAATAGAGATGTCGCTGTCACAACTGAGAGCTTGTTTTCGGGTCTGCTGCCCTGACATGGCGGTGACAACTTAGCATTTACAGTGTATATGTGTTCAATTAATCATGAAGAACATCTGCCTTGAAGAATTTCTAGAGGGTGTGAAGAATTTCCAGAAATGGGGGGAGCGTTTTTGCACAAAATATTATTTCAGAGGCAGAGATGTGTCTAAACACCAACTATGTGATCTAAAATTATATTCATATTAAATCTTAATAGTGGGTGTGGGGTTTGAAAACCTGTGTATGTCCCCTTGGGGATTGTATGTAGTCAATGCATCTAATATTTTATAATGCTAATTTCTATATTACATAAAGAGAACACCAAAAAGTACGGATCTGAAAGAAACAAAATGTTTGATACCCAAAACAAGGAGTGGAATTAGAAATTAAGTACTTCTTTCAGATCTGCGGTCAAAAGATATTTTTTGTCAAGTAATGACTTCCCTGATGACTCACTTTTGAATTGATGTCTCTGTTTCATGACACCAGGCTGTTCACATGATTTAATCGCCTCTCAATTTAAATCAAGTGCGACTGAGATAATCCGTGCAAAATTAATTTCGCTCAGACTATCTCAGTGGTGGACGCCACATTCATCACCCATCGGCCCTTGATTCTGTGTTCTTACAAGAAATCAAAGGTTGATGATTTTAAAAAAAAATTGCGTTTCAAAGAATGACAAAATTATGTACAGACTAACTTTTATCCTAATGTGTGAGAACATCTCTCCCAACTCCCTGTGGGCTTGCTGACCAAGCATGAAATAAGGAGACTTTTTCCTGGATGCTGGGTCAACACTGAAAAACCTTCAATTAACTTTTTTTATGATAATTTCACATACCCACATCAATACTTGAATATATTCCAAGTGTTGGCTCAAGGAGGATGAACAGCAAAGGATAAATTAATATTGTAAAATTGTTTATTCGGGTGGTGTTTGTGGGACAATGGATGGGTTAAGACAGCTCAACTTTGAAATTTCATGCAAAAGGGAGTGTAATTGTAGTCTATAGCTCCATACCACATGTTTAATTCTGAACATCAGAATGAAAAAAACATTCTTCCAGAGTGACGAACAGGTGACAGGTACTTAAGTCCATCCCCCCAAAAAAGAAACATACATGCACCTCATTTAAGTTTGACCACTCTCTTGATATCATAGGCAGTTTTCAGCTCAGGCACAGCTGTATCACTCAGACCAAGGGTAGCCCCAGATGTAGGTCTTGGGACTGACAACCGAGTCCAGGTTAGAGTTCTTATTCTTAAGAAAATGGTCAGTGACAGATGTTGGAAATAATACAATGTGCCATAGTGAATGAGGCCTCCTTACTGCATGGCGTTTCCAAGGAATTTGGTAAACAATGACAATACCACCTCTCATATCAGAATTGTGGTACTGAGGTGGGACAGTGTCCTTGACCATTGCAAGCATCTCCATTTGTCTCATTGCTATGAAACAATCCCTTCCGAAAGAAGAACATTGCACTGATCACCACTCAATTAATGGAGATTTATTTCGTAATTACTTTCAACCTGGGGTCCACAGAATCCATCCAGGGTATTCTGCTCATCCTGGTCTCTCTAACAAATACTGATTTACTGGTGGACATGGGCGGGCTGTTTTGCAATATGGACATTACAGGGATGTTAAATCAAAAAGAACATGGAGGATAGCCATGGACAAAATGTCTTCTATACACTTGTTTTAATCCAGGCTTAGAATTCCCATAACCTTCCATCCTAATGCACTCCAGTTGGCCAAGTGAGGGATTGCAGCTCGGCAGGTCTGAGAGCAAAAAGATGAGTGTCTTCGGTGGTTGGAGGGAACGCTGAGACAGCAGCTATGGTGAAGGGTAAGGTGACTCGTTTCTAATAATCTTGATGAGTGTTTTAGTAGTTTAGTTTCATAGGATATAAACATAATGGATGCTGTGAACTGCACCACATAGTGTGTATATATATAGTATATATATATGTGTGTGTGTGTGTGTGTGTGTGTGTGTGTGTGTGTGTGTGTGTGTGTGTGTGTGTGTGTGTGTGTGTGTGTGTGTGTGTGTGTGGGTGTGTGTGGGTGTGTGTGTATGAATTAAAGAAGGAAAAAAAAAAAAAAAAAATATAAATAGAAAAGATTAAA
>CAAKHD010013252.1:100628-117687 GCA_901007705.1 Fistularia tabacaria | reverse complement strand
CCTGTCCATCACCACTGCAAATAAGGGGCTCAGAGCTGATCCCTGATGAAGTCCCACCTCCACCTTGAACTTCTCTGTTACACCTACAGCACACTTCACCACTGTCTCACAACCAGCATACATGTTCTGGACCAGTCTAACATACTTCTCTGCTACTCCAGACTTCCTCATACAAAACCACAGTTCTTCTCTCGGCACCCTGTCGTATGCTTTTTCTAGGTCTACAAAAGGGCAATGAAGCTCCCTCCGACCGTTTCTGTACTTCTCTATTAGCATTCTCAAAGTGAATACTGCATCTGTAGTACTCTTTCAAGGCACGAAGCCATACTGCTGCTCACAAATGCTGACTTCTGCTGTCGGTCTAGTTTCCACTACTCTTTCCCATAACTTCATTGTATGGCTCATCAACTTTATCCCTCGATAGTTGATGCAATTCTTCACATTTCCCTTTTTCTTAAAAATGGGCACCATCACACTTCTTCTCCATTCCTCATGGATCTTTTCTCTCTCTAAGATCCTGTCGAATAATCTAGCTAGAAACTCTACCGCTGCCCCTCCAAGACACTTCCATACATCCACAGGTATATCATCTGGACCAACTGCCTTTCCATTCTTCATCCTCTTCAATGCCCTCTTCACTTCACTTTTACTAATCTCTGCTACTTTGTGGTCTACAATAGTCAGCTCTTCTACCCTTCCCTCTCTTTCATTTTCCTCATTCATCAGTTCTTCAAAGTACTCTTTCCATCTTCCCAACATTCTTCTAGCATCTGTTAATACATTTCCCTCTCTATCATTATTCACCCAAACCTGCTGTATATCCTTTCGGTCTCTATCCCTCTGTTTTGCCAAACTTTATAAATCAGTATCTCCCTTCTTACTATCCAACTGAGCATACAAGTCATCATATGCCCTTTGTTTTGCCTTTGCTACCTCTATGTTTACGTTACGCTGCATCTCTCTTTACACCTGTCTTTTCTCCTCAGTCCCCTCAGTGTCTCACTTCTTCTTTGCTAACCACTTTCTATGTATACACTACTGCACTTCCTCATTCCACCACCAAGTCTCCTTGTCTTCTTTCCTTCAGACAACACACCAAGTACTCTCCTTCCTGTCTCCCTGATCACATTAGCTGTAGTAGCTGTGGTTGTCTAGTCATTTGGAAGCTCTCCCTGACCACCCAGAGCCTTTCTCAACTCCTCCCTGAAAACCATACAACACTCCTCCCTTCTCAGCTTGCACCACTTTGTCCTCTGCGCTGCCTTTGTCCTCTTGGTCTTCGCGTCACCAGTCATCCTACAAACCATCATCCTATGCTGTCTGGCTACAGTCTCCCCTACCACTACTTTGCAGTCACTGATCTCTTTCAGATTACCTTGCCTATGCAAGATGTCGTCTACCTGCGTACTCTTACCTCCACTCTTATAAGTTACCCTATGTTCCTGTCTTTTCTGGAAAAAAAGGACTTACTACAGCCATTTCCATCCTTTTTGCAAAGACAATACCGTTTGTCCCTCTGCGTTCTTATCCTGGATACCAAAACCTGCCCATCACTTCTTCCTCACCTCTATTGCCTGCACCAACATGTCCATTGAAGTCTGCCCAAATTACCACTCTCTCATTTCTGGGGATATTCTGCATCAATTCATCCAACTCATTCCAGGACTTCTTCTCTTCTAACTCACATCCTATCTGTGGGGCATAGCCACTAACAATATTGAGCATCACACCTTCAATTTCTAGTTTCAGGCTCATAAGTCTATCTGACATTATTTTCACCTCCAGAACATTCCTAACAAACTCCTCTTTCATGATGATTCCTATTCCATTTCTCTTCCTGTCAGTACCATGATAGTAACACTTCATACCTGCTCCTAAGCTTCTAGTCTTACTACCTTTCCATCTGGTCTCTTGGACACACTGTCCACCTTCCTTCTCTGCATCATGTCAACCAACTCTCTACGCTTTCCTGTCATCGTTCCAATATTCAAAGTCCCTACTCTCAGTTCCAGACTCTTGCCTTTCCTCTTCTCTCGCTGCTTCCAAATATGCCTTCCTCCGCTCCGTCTTCGACCCACAGTAGCCCGATTTCCACTGGTACCCTGTAGGTTATCGACACCAGTGGCAGTCATTGTTAACCCGGGCCTCGACCAATCCGTTATGAAATTCTTAGGTTTGATTCCCACATTTGGTTTTGGCAAATGTTTTATGCAGAATGCCCTTCTTGACGCAGCCCTCTGCATTTATCCGGGCTTGGGACCGGCTCAGGGTGACACTGCCCTGTGCCGCCTTGTGGCTGCTTTATTTTTATTTCTTACTGCTCCACATTATTACTATTTACCTCTACTGCACTATCCACTTTCTGCTGTGTGTGAAATTGAATTGTCCCCACTGTGGGATGATTAAACAAATATTTTATCCTATTCTATTCTAAACATCTGTGTGCTTGTAAAGCATGCAGGTATCCTTCCCAGAGACTCCTGACAACCACACCAGCCTATACCTCACCAGTCCAACAGCGATGGAGAAGTGATGATGGAAGCAGGAAAAGGATGCTAGTGTTAGCTCATAGCCATGACTCTGCACATAGGGAGCTGTTAGGTGATGGTAGTCCTACGCACATCGGGGCACATATGGTGCCAATGTCATCCTACAGAGACACAGCAGCCCTTTCTGGGGATTGCACTGCTCTCCCCACATGGGGAAGAGGATAGAAAATGTTCCTTAAAGAAAGCCTGCTCCAGACAGTCTGCTAGGTGACTGCACCTACCTGGCCATCCACCTTAGTGGTCAAAAAGATAGTATGAACAAGAGAAAACCCTTAATCCTTAGACCATGGAATATTTGCATTCCTGCTTGACTGAGGAGCCTGGAGACATAGTCTCTCCAGCGTGTCCTGGGTCTTCCCCATGGCCTCCTCCCAGATGGACATGCCCGAATACCTCTCCCAGCAGGCGTCCAGACTGTTTTAATAACAATTAAGTTTAATTGACGGTTGAAATTTAATTTTTTTTGTACACTACCCAATACTTTTGTTTTGAGTGAATTGTTCAGAATGCCGCATTTTCTTGTACAATTGCACCGTGGGTCTTAGAGAAAAAGTGGCTTCTATATATGAAAATGTGTCAGGGTTACCAAAAAAGTTGATTTTGAAATGTTTTATGCGGGTAAATATGATCCTGTGAGTAAAAGAGAGGAATACCGGTGAGAAATGAAGCATTATCAGTAGTCAGCATTCATGCTGTCAAAAGAATAGGGAATAAGATGCCCTTTTGAGTTCTTAGAATTGTACATCTGACTCCAAGAAGTCTGTGCCTCAACAGCCATGATTCTCACTGCATGTCACTGATCGAGACAGGACTTTTGTTATCAGTGACACCACATTTCTGTGTCTGGAAAGTTCTCTGCACGGAAATGCATCACAGATGGACTGAGGCTTATTCGACAGATATAGTGAGAGTTGAAAGATACAGTGAGATTCAGATCAGATCATTTGGGGAAAAATATCTTTGACAAAAACTGAGTGTAAGTATCAACAAAGGCAGAATGACAGAGCTGTACATGTGTCTTCAGCCAGACTTAAGGGACATTTTCCCCAAGTGGTAGAAGTTATATAAACCACCTTTAAGAAAAATGAACAACTAACCTGGAGTAGATGATTAAATGATGTTATTGCTACAATCTTATTAGTATTAATCCTTCGGTTTTTAATAAGTGTCCTTTCTGTAATCTGCAAATGGCCTGGTCTATATGTAAATTATCAGTGACAGACATGGACGCTTCACAAATCTACATCGTGTGACACCAGTTGTAGCTAAGGCACTATCATAATGAGAGGATCTACATTTTCAGTATTACCCATTTTGATTTAAATATGCTTGCCCCCTTTGAAAGTAAACAAAAAAAACCATGATTGTCTAACTTAACTGTAATAAGCTGACTGTACTATTTTTGCTATTTTACATAAAGTCCACTGTGGAGCTGATTTTTGTTGCAAAAAGTTATTTGATTTTAATGTTCACATTCAGTTGGGTACATACCTCATTTTAAAACAGAATATATCTACAGGTTTGTTTGTGTGGCTGGCAGAAAGTAACAACTTTAAAGGGCCTTAGAATCCATCAAGGGAGGAAGAGGTGCTTGGTAGAGAAAACACAGGGACCCTGTATACTTCTTAAGAAGTATATCAAGTCAGTCGAGTGAAGTCCAGCATCAGGAAGTAACCCACAGTTCGCAGGACATCAGCACCCCTGACATTGAGGCAGGTCCCAACACTGAGGCAAGCAGAGAGGCAAGCAAGCTGAAGAGGGAGAGGATTAGTGCTCAGAAACCAAGTTAGGTGGCCAGGTGCAGCAGAGAGTAGGAAGTGAGAAGATGTTAGTGATTTGGTTAGGACATTAGAAAGGCTTAAAGGGACCGCTGAGAGCAAATTGGAGAAGATAGGAGACCTCATTTATGAATATGGTAGAGAAAGGTTTGGTGTTGCTGAGGAAAGGAAGAAGTCACAGGGTGGAGTAGTTAGATCAAGGCGTCAAGAAAAAATCGATAGACTTATTCAAGACAGAAGACAACTTAAGACGCAGTGGAGGAAAGTGACAGAGGTTGAGAGGGTTGGAATTGGTTGTCTGCAGGCAGATTTGAAGGGGCGATTGATAGCGCTGAGAAAGCAGAGAATGTTAGGAAAAATAGGAAAAGGAAAGAGCGAGCTAGAGTACCCTTTTTTAGGGACCCATTTAGATTTGTTAAGTTGTTGCTTAGTAAGGAGAAAAGTGGAACTCTTAAGGTGCAGAAGCAGAAACTTCAGGAGTATTTGCAGGGAGTGCATAAAGATTGGGAAAGATATAGTGAGATGGCACTGCTTTCTGATATTCCACTTATTGGGGAGATAGATAGTGTGTGTGATGATAGTCCACCAAGGTGGAAGGAGGTTCAGGAAGTAATGAGGCGGGCAAGGGCCTCTTCAGCCCCGGGTCCTAATGGGGTGCCCTACCGGCTGTATAAGAGTGCACCAGATGTGTTGAGGTTTCTGTGGAATTCGATGAAGGTAGTTTGGAAGAAGCAGGTTATTCCCAAGGCCTGGCACAGAGCAGGGGGAATCTTCATTCCAAAGGAGAGGCATTCGGTAGAGATAGGTCAGTGTAGACCAATTAGTTTGCTCAGTGTTTAAGGGAAGATTTTCTTTAGTGTGTTGGCACAGAGGCTGTTACTTAGGAGAGAATAGACTAATTGATACTTTGGTGCAAAAGGCTGGAATTCATGGCTTTTCCGGGTGCTGAGAGCACACCAGCAGGATTTGGCCCCAAATCCTGTCAGCTAAGCGTAAGAAGAGGGATTTGCATGTAGTGTTTCTAGACCTGGTTCATGCTTTCGGGTCAGTGCTACATAGGCTGTAATGGAAGGCTTTTGATTTTTTTAGAGTGCCAGGCAGTATAAAGAGTTCAGTGAAAGCATATTTTGCGGATATTCAGCTTTACTAGGGTATCATAAACTACAGCATGGCAGCAGCTGGAGATGGGCATTATGGCGTGGTGCACAATTTCTCCACTAGCTTTTATTATGGCAATGGAGTTGATTATTAGGGCTTCGGAATGGTGGTAGGTGGAGAAAGGCCTCAGGGAGGGCTTTGTCTCCTCCAATTAGGGCTTCCATGGGTCACATGACGGTGACGTCAACTGTACCATGTACCAGTAGGTTGTTGGAGAAGTTAGATAGTAATCTGCAGCGGGCAAGACTGAAGGTTAAGCCAAGTAAGTCTAGGAGTATTTCAATTATTAAAGGGAAGGTAGTAGATAAGAAGTTTGTGATAGTGGTGAGGTGGTGCGTACGGTACTCGAAAAACCAGTGAAGAGTTTGGGTTGATGGTTTGATGCAAGACTTAGTGATGAGGGGCAATTTGAGCAGTTGAGGCAGGAAATGAGTCAAGGCATCTCAAGTATAGATTGGTCAGGGCTCCCAGAGAACCTGAAGTTGTGGTGATTGCAGTTTGGACTGCTGCCCGATGGATATGGCCTTAGCAGTGTATGAGGTTCCCTTGTCACAGGTAGAGAAGCTAGAAAGAACGTTAAATTCAGTTATTAGGAAATGGCTTGGAGTCCCAGCGCGGCCTTGGGAAAGGAATATCGGCGTTGCCAGTTTCTAGTCTGTCAGAAGAGTACAAGTGTGCTAAGGTTAGATTGGAAATGACTCTCATCCAGTCAAAGGACTTTGTGGTTAGGAGTGTGGCCCCCATGGTTAGGACAGGGAATAAATGGAACACAAAGGAGGCAGTGGAGCAAGCACAGGCAGCCCTTAGTCATAGAGATGTTATAGGTCGGGTGCAGCATGGGCGTGGAGGCTTACGGTTTTGAGTGGGAAAACTGGCATGAAGCAAGGCATCAGTTGTAGAACAGAGGAAGTTCATAGTCGATGAAATACATAGGCAAGAGGAGGTAGTCAGGCATACTCGAGCAGTGTCGCAGGCAAAGCAAGGACATTGGGTGAATTGGGAAAATGTTGAACGAAGAACGTTGAAGTGGAGAGAGTTGTGGAGCATGGAGGCTAGTAGAATTAGATTTATAATAGGGGCTACGTATGATGTACTACCATCTCCCCAGAACTTAAAGCAATGGTTGGGCGAGGACATGCCTGCTACTTGTGTTAAGGGGTGGGCACACTTAGACATTTATTGTCAGAGAGTAAGTTTAGTCTTTCCCAGGGGCGATACACTTGGCGTCAAAACCAGGTGTTGAAATTTTTGGAAGCAGCAGTGGAAGAAAAGCGACTAGAAATAAATTCTGTAGATGATAATCGGGAGGTTAGGAACATTAAATTTGTACGCAAGGGAGAAAAGGCTAGACCATTTAAGACCAGGTCCCACACAGGGCAGTTAAGTGTAGGCGGGGCCTGGGAGCTGATTGCTGATTTGAATCAGCAGCTGGTTGTCCCAGCATATATAGTTAGCAACGGGCTACGGCCAGATATGTTGCTGTGGTCTGGGATAGAGAGGATAGTGTATTTTATTGAGCTTACGGTCCCCTGGGAGGATGGAGTTGAAGAGGCTAGTGAATGCAAAAAAGCTAGGTATGGTGAGATGGCAGCAGAGGCAGAGCAGCAAGGTTGGAGGGCTCGGTTGCGGCCTGTAGAGGTGGGCTGTCGTGGGTTTGTGGCAAAGTCTGTCGTTTATCTACTTACTGAATTGGGCATTCGCGGACGGAGCCTGAAACTTGCAATCAGGAACATGTCTCGGGCAGCAGAACGAGCGAGTGAATGGTTGTGGCTAAGGAGGAAACATAGTAGCTTGGGACTTCATTTAGCAAAGATTGTCTGGGAGCAGCTGTGTAGCATGGAGGGGGATGTTTCCAGGTTGCTGGAGTTCACTGTCAAGCCGTCTTAAGATGTTGTGGGTGTAACTTGACAAAACACCTTCCTTCCTGAAGGTGCCCACTTGAAAGCCCTGATGATATGCTTCAGGCTGCTGTTGGCTGATGTAGATAAGTTGTGGTAGCGTGCTGGTTGTTTTGAATAGCTGGCTTCTCTGCAGCCTGAATTGGGCTCCTTGATATATTTTCTTAGGATCTTGGCACAAGGGACTGTAAAACCTTGTCCTGTGTAGCAATGAACACCTTAATATACAAATCAGGTTATTCTGCTTTCTTTTTTAAAATATTAAAAACATGTATTACATTTTATCTTTGCAATTTTGGAATGAATCTTTGACCACCCTGACAAATATGCCTCTGGTAGTATCCAACTCCTTGTGCCCTATCTTTTCATTGTGTGACATGGATTAAACTCCCTTCAGCATCACCACTCAAAAAAAAAAAACAAAGGGGAATGGTTCTTTATTTCGCTTGGATTCTAAAAATCCATGCAAGTAGCATAGCATCATGTTCAAGATATTATAGACCTAAGCATTCATGTTAGCTGTTCTAATTCTCACTCTAAATTTGTCTTTGTTCTCTGTAAACCACACCTTTTGAAGTGTGCACTTTTATCTGACCTTTGGCAGCTCACCCTCTCCTTCTCTTAGCAATCTGCAGATCTTTGCATGATTTTTATTTGGTTTCTTGCAGGTCACTTTTTAGAAACAAAATTCTTATTTGGTCATTGCAAATTTGAGGAATTTGTAGTCTGCCTTTTTTCTCTCACTCTTTAAATGCCCCTTTTCATAATCTTATTTAAAAGGACCCTTTTGGGTTTTTTAGACATTTTGACATCAAATTTTATATGGTTAATGTCCCTCTCATCATGGATATCAAGCCAAGTATTAATCTTATATTTTCAAGTCACTATGTTGTCTCTTTATTCTCTATCTAATTAGCCACACATAGATGATAGCCCTGTCATTCAGTAAATGTTGTCATTCTTCTAGATCTCTAGAGAGTAAAGCGTGACCTGATGTGCAGCATTTGTCTGAGTTGCATTTGCATTCAGCAAAGAGGGCTTTCTCATGGGCATTTTTTGAGGGGTTTGGAGGAGACATTACAAGCTGAACACAGTGGATCAGAAAAGATCTACATGACTAGACATTACTAAACCCTGGATCATATATTCTTGGTTATTGATGTTTGTAGTGAAAAATGATTACAGATAATTCATAGGTCTGAAAGAAACAAACAAAACAAATTCAAGCCTTCTGCATCTTCAACTAAATGGCTGCAATATCCCCCAATGAATGTCCAGCCCCAACTGCCACTGGATATTTGAAGAATTAATTTGCTTAGCTAAAATCTTGTAATTCATAAATCTTGAATATCAGATTGTAACATTTGTCATTTTCACCTGAGTTCCAGGGATTCTACGCCATCATTGTTGTAGTGTGTTGAACTTCCAAAGTACTTGTACTATTGAACTTGCTTACCTTATGTGTGCAATTGTGTTTGTAATTTTTTTTTTTCAATTCCTTGTTCCCAATCAATTGCCCCTTCCTGTGTTTCAGCAGTCTTGTAATTACATCACTGTCTGCAATTGGGGGGGTTAAAAGATCATACACTTTCTCAAAGCCTTCCACAAGGCACAAGCATAAGAAGAGTCGCTCTGTAGTATCAAAGGTCATTTGCTGTTTTTGATGCAACACAGGTCTTTTCTTATGTGTTTTCTGTTGCCCTTTGTGTTCCATATATTGCTCAATATGATGCTTTCAGAAGGGGAATGATTCAATTGAATGCCAAAAGCTATTAGGAGTATTATTGACCAGATGACAGCAGGTGAAATAAGTCTAGAACTAAAGATGAGCTGAGCATTCAAGCAAATGAGAGAGAAAGACAATTCATTTCTCAATATTTCTCCATTTACATTTTGAAGAATTTATTCACATATTCAGAAAAAGACTTCAAGTTCTTCATCTAAATATTAGCCATATTTTTTTGATCCATAAACTTTACATTTAGTCAGTTATCACCTTTTTTTTAAAACGACTAATTTGTACTGAAGGAAGTTGTCATTTTTTAAGCATCAAATCAAGGGGTTTAAAACTTGTGGAAATCAACACCCTTCGTGAACCACATCTCCACTTTCGATCAGTTTCCTTATTTATGTTTACACACAGACACACACCCACACACACATACAATTACTTTCAAAACCAAAATGCAGGTTTTTTTTGGATTGTATAAACACTAACATCAAAAGTATTACATAATTATCAAAACTTTACACTCAGAGCAAAACACTGGACCAGTATAAGCCACTATAAGCCACTATAAGCACAGACAGCTCCACATGTTTTGCAAAAAAATGCACATAGTGATTTCCAAAACATTAAACACACTTGTGTCACTAAGACACAAGTGTATATCATGATGTCACTTCCTTGCTAATTCCAAAGTACTGACTTTCAAATGACAACACCCACTAGCCAGTTAATTAAGCACAACCATTAGGTGCACAAACACATGATTGTTCAATTGTAGAGATACCAATCAGGTTAAAGCATCATAAAAAGGCATCAGGTGAGTTCACCTGTCTTTAACCAAAATTGAACGAGGAAGATGTGGAGGATGAGTGAGGATGAGAGGAGGCAGAGGCTATGCCAGAGCCAGAGGTAGAGGTAGAGGTAGAGGCTGAGGAGGAGGAAGAGGAAGACCTGAGGCAGGTCCACACACTCAAAGAAGGAGATGACCAAATTTGCCGAATGAAATTTGGGCAAAATTAGTGTGACCATGCAGTGAACCACGGACTGATGCTTCTGGATGCTGGACTAAGAGTTCAGCCAAATCTTATCAGATTTACAGTGGCTTCTATGATCAGGACATTTTGACAAGACAACAAATAAAAACTAATCTTTCTGCAAAATTAATAATCTACTAAGTATATAATATATCAGCACTGTTGATACTGGATCATCTGACGTTTTACATCAGGTTACATGTATTTCTTTCCACATAGGATTCAGGGGCGAGAGCAGCAAGGAGGAAGGGTGCCTATTTTCACACCAGAACTAGAAAGAACAATTGTAAACATGGTTCTGGCCAATAATGCACTAAGGGTGAGAGAAATTCAAGTCCATGTCATTGGTGACAATGCCATTTTCAAAAATGTTCACCGGGTCTCTCTAACAACACAGGCACAGGTCCTGAAAGAAAAAAATCAACTTCAAATGAAGCAACTATATACAGTGCCTTTTGAGCGGAATTCGGAGAGGGTCAAATGGCTGCGGCAGGAGCATGTGGAGGTATGTATTGCACGGTGCTGTTGCACAATGCACACATAACCTAAATTTACTGTGTATTAGAGCAATGCTTAACTGCACTATCTGGTCTTTCACTGTATTACAGACAGTTTAACAGATGCTGATGAAATTCCACGAATTTATCTACACTGAGGCAGGTTTTAACCTCTCAAAATCAAGAAGGAGAGGCAGAAATATAATTGGACACAGAGCTGTAGTCAGTGTCCCAGGGCAGCGTGGGGGTAATGTCAGCCTTTGTGCTGCCATTACACAGAATGGGGTCCTCCACCGTCATGCCAATACGGGCCCTTACAACACACCTCACATTCTGAAATTTCTGGACCAACTGCACAACATCATCACAGTGAACCAAAGGCAACAGATGCAATACATTGTCATCTGGGACAATGCTTCATTCCACTGTTCTGCAAAGGTCCAGAACTGGTTTCAGCAGCATCCTCAATTTACTCTGCTATACCTACCACCATACTCTCCATTTCTGAATCCCATTGAGGAGTTCTTCGAAACATGGTGGTGGAAAATGTATGAACTCCAGCCCGAGGCTCAGATGCCCCGCATTCAGGCCATGGAGGAGGCCTGTGATTAAATTGACGCCACGGCCATTCAAGGATGGATTTGACATTCAACGTGGTTCTTCCCTCATTGTCTTGCCAATGAAGATATTGCCTTTGATGTTGATAAAATTCTCTGGCCTGATCCAGCATCGGCGAAGAAAGAATCATGATATTTCCCTCAGTGGATTTTCTTTTTTTTTTTCCCCCATTTTTTTTTTTCATTGTAATTTTTTTGTCTTATGCATACTGCTTTTGGAGCTTGAACATTCTTTGTTGAAAATTTTTACTGATTCTGGTATATAGCTAGAAAATATTATTTTCGTCAGCATTGGTCTTGTGTTGTATTCAGTGAATTTTTTGTCTTATATATTTACACTTTCTCTGTGTACTTTAGTACTCGTCACTGAGAAGTAGAATTACTAAAAGTGTTTTAGGTTAAGAAGAGTGGTGTGTAACTGGTTCAGGCAGAATAACGTTATATGAAATGTGTTAACACATGGTAACAAAATATTTTTTATAAAGGAGTGTTTCGTTTTTGTGTTTCATTTACAAAGGATCTTAGGTGCTCTGCTAATTGTCTGTATGGTTGTGCTCAACGTGTGTAGTGTTTTGAAAAATAGGGCCCTCTATTCAAAATTGTACTTAAGCAATTGAAAAAAAAAACTGTTTGTACAGTGTACTGTACATTGTCAGGTAGTAATACATAAGGGGCCCATTATGATATTCAGCTGGAAACAGAACTGTAAAATGGTTCATGAACCTATAATGAACCTATAATTGTCAGATTTTATACAAAACACTTCAATTGAGTGACCTCTGCAGTGGTGCTGTCGTGTGAATGTGAAACTTTTTGTGTCTGTGTGTTGCCAGGAATCAAGTATAGATCTGAGAAAAAAACAAAACAAAAAACAATGGTACTAATATTTAAAATCAGTGAGATTAAATTCCCATAGCCTTTGAATAAATTCACCCAGGATATCCTGATAGAAGGAATCCAATTTTAAAAGATACAATGATGATGGACATTTCTCAAATAATGAACAGCATAAACCACAAATCACAATATGCCACCAACTTTGAGGTGCAGGAGGTCTTCAAACTCATCTTTAACAAAAAAAGCATTTTTTGTGTGGTATTTCAAAAATGTCCGATCTTGGATCCTCTATTTCTTTCAGAAGATTACAGATTTCAGCTAGAAAATACAAAGCATGTTGGTTAGAAAATAAATGTTTGCTCCAGATAGCTGGCTACTAACTACAGCTAACAAATTATGAAACGCTATGTCACCCTTTACTTAAAAAGGCCTGCTAACTTCTTTTCTTATCATTGCCACGATCACCCAAGAGCCTCTTTTTTTAATAAGGCGTGCGTGAAGGTGTGGAAGAAGCATATTGAACGTGCACGTGATTAGAGACTAGGAGATTGAAGGAAAAAAAAACGGTACGAATGGCAAAGTTTCATCTTTCTTAGTATCTTTAATTTTTTTGTCTACCACCATTGGTTTAATATGTGCAATAGGGAGTATGGTGAACCAATCCTACTTTGAAAATACAATGTTTGTCCCTTGGGAGTTAATCATCACAGTACCAAAAAGACTTCTTCCCTTTTGAGGTTAGTCTCTTTTTTATGTGATAATTGGTTAACCCATTAAAACCTGATTGAGGTAGAATTTAAACATGCATACCAACACGAGGTGTTATTTCTTATAAGATTAAAATAATTTGTTTAGGAGGCAAGGAGTGACTTTGAAACAAATTGCTTGTCCTTTGATCACCACCACCAGCATTTGTCTCAATTAGGTAAGACAGCTTTTTGCTTTCCTCATGTCCACTTCAATTAGCTGGTTTCACAACATTGTAAATGCAGATGTGCCCTTTATGTGTGTGTGTATATGTATGCAGGTGTGCCATGCTGCCATGCCAATTTTGGCATTTAAGCCATATATATATATATATATACATATATATATATATATATACATATATATATGTATCTATTATGGCGAACACTAAAGGGCGTGGCCTCTCACCCAGGGACTGAGCGCTTGGGGAGCGTGGTTACGGAGTGTGTATATACTGGCGCACGACACATGTGCTGTGCTAAGGAACCTGCTGCTCTGGAGATGCAGCCTGTCTGCCACGTAATGAGCGAACAGGCTACTTTCTCTGCCAGGTGAGGGGTCGGCCAGGGACCTTATGGAGGACAGGTTGTCGTAACTGGGATCCGACGATGGTGGATTCCTTTTTAAATAAGTCTTCTTGCGGCAATTTCCGGCCCCTGTACGATGGGCCGTTCTGCACACTGGAGGTTCCTCGCTGTGGTCGACCCCCTTCCAGGACTCCAGCAGCACCTCCGCAAGGCCAGTGTCCAGTGCCCCCTGACGTCCAGATGAAGGGACGCCGCAGCAGTTTCGGAAGATTGCTCATGCCTCCCGTGAAGGACTAGTTGTTGCCCTGAGTCCCTTCTGGGTGTTCGGGGGTAGGCTGTGTTGCGGACACTAAAGGGTGTGGCCGCTCACCCAGGGACTGAGGGCTTGGGGGGCGTGGGTATGGAATGTACATATCCTGGCGTTCCCGAAGGTTCTAGAGAGATGAATCATTCTGTTGGTGTGTCTACGAATTGAAGTTTGAGCTCCTTCACAACTCCGCCGTCATATTATATATGTGTGTGTGTGTGTCTGTGTGTATGTTTATGTGTGATTGTGTGTGTGTGTGTGTGTATATTTACATTACAAATGGTTCAACAAATCATGATCGAGGTAAAAAAACAAAAAACTATTCGATTTATTCCATTTAAGAATTGCCAAGAAAGAAATATAAAGTATATTATATGAAATTGAATTAAAGCCTAATGAAGGTAACACTGAAAACATTCATAATAAATATCTTTCCTCCAATACAAGTCTGTGCTTCAACATATCATAAATTCTGTTTTTCACTCACTTAAGTTTTTGTTTTCTTGTTTGTGTCGGTACACAAATCATATAATGACACCGTTACCCACTGATATGAGGGTTGTCTTTCTCTACTGTTTTTTTAGGATAAAATTACATTATTTGGTAATCATAGAGTAAAACTTCTCTGTATATATGTGAAAAATGCTTCTGATATTTGGCATGTTAGTTCTATGTGATATTCAATTGAAGTTTCACCCAAGCTAAATATCCACCATATGCATTTTGATGACAGTGACTTTTATCTTTTTTTTCAACCCTCCAAATATTACTGGAAAAGGAAAATGATTCAACAATTTAATCTTAACATTTAATCAAAGGAAATAATGGATTCAATGTACCAAACAAACAAAACAATGATTTGTTATGATGTCAAATGTCACCTACTATTTTTTAGTCTCCCAATGTTCTTAATTCTTATATTGCTACTTGGAAATACTGGTAGAGTGTCAAAAGATCAAAACCTGATTCGAATTAAACCAATATTCCTACCCACCCATAAAGACAAGAAGATTTGGTGCTTGGCATTCTCCCTTTGGTCTTTTGTACTGAGGATTGTCTTCGTCCCCTGAATATCTGAATGTCACAGGGCATGGTGTACTACCTTCATTTTTCTCACCTTGCCACGGCCGTAATTTGGGCTATCCATATTTATGTCAGTAGTTGATGATAATATGTGCCCATATCTCTGTGGGCTCCATTTAATTATCCATTTAACACACAGCAAAACTTAATGCAGCTCACTTAATTCTGTAAACTTTTTTTAAAAATCTTTTTGATTATTTTATTTGCCTTGCCCCCTTTGGTTTCTATCATCATCATCATGATATTTTCATTGTCATTCTGAATGAGTCATCTGTTACAAAGTTGTTGTTTTTTTATCATCAATCACTTGTATTTTTTCATGTATTTGTTATAGTATATTAAAAGACCTAGTATTGTTTTTAGCTTCCTACTGTTCTATTCTACTCTGAACTGTTCTACATGGGACACCTTTGTGGTGCAGTGAGCGGAGTTAAAATGAGTTATTACTAATAAATATCAAATATCAATGATGATTATTGACTATTAATTAAAGTTGTCGGAATATCATTGACTCAATAATGATATTAACCTTTGTTACGGGGCATCACCAGCACAGCATGAAAATAATCACAAATGAGTGAAACACAGTCACAAGAAGAAGGTGTTCACTTCTTCTTTTCCTTTCGGCATAATTAAAAGTGAAATGCAAGTTCAAGCCACACACATAGATAATCTTCTAATCGTCTTCTTTTCCTTTCGACTTTTCCCTTCAGGCTTCTCCACAGCGAATCAACCTTCTCCATCTAAACCTATTCTCTGTATCCTCCTCTCTCACACCAAACCATCAGTGACAAACCATCTCAGTCTGGGTTCTCTGACCTTCTCTCCAAGACATCTAGCATGTGCTGTCGCTCTGATGGACTCATTCCTTACCCTATCCATCCTCGTCACTCCCAAAGAGAACCTCGACATCTTCATCTCTGCTACCTCGAGCTCTGCTTCCTCTGCTATGCAAAATTGTTCACAGCAGCCCAGCACTTAGACTCATCACCTTGGCTGATGCATCCGGCCAATGCCGAGTCATCAGAAAACTTCTGGAGATGACAGGACTCTGTTCAGTAACTGAAGTCTGTGGTGTAGACAGTGAAGAGAGAGGGAGAGGACAGTCCTCTATGGGGCCCCAGTGTTGCTGACCACTCTGTCTAACACACAGTGCTGCAGGCGCACTTACTATCGTCTGCCTGTCAGGTAATCAACAATCAACAATCCGTGGAATCAAATCTATGAAAAAAAAGAGTACATTTGTTGGCCCATTCCCTGATACCTTCAATTCCTCTATTTACGCCGACGTAAAGCAGTGATGGTCCTCATACCTTTCCAGACCTCTCTGGTGTTGTTATGCTCATTGTCGTTCAGGAGCGCTTTAATGTTCTTTGTTACCCAACGCTGATTGTCTGGGCATTGTTTGGGTAACAATGAAAAATCTTGGCTGGGATGAGAAAGTCGACTCAGACATTGATGTAGTACGTGAAGCACTCCGTGATAATGTTCAATGTCCTCGAAATTAGACTCAGAGAGTGCCTGTCAGTCAGTGAGCTCAAAGCAGACTTGCAGTGTCTCATAAGCCTCCTTCGACCATCTCCTCACTGTCCATGTGGATGCACGCAGGCTCTCCTTTCCAGAGCATACCTCCAACTCTAAAGATTTTTCCTCAACCTCTTCCCTACTCTCACTATAGATCACAATGCCATCTACAAACACTGACCTTATCTGTCAGCCTGTCCATCACCACTGCAAACAAGAAGGGGCTAAGAGATGATCCCTCATGAAGCCCTGCCTCCATCTCAAACTTCACTGTAACACCTATAGAACTACTCACCACTGTCTCACGGCTAACGTATATGTCCTGCACCAGTCTAATATACTACTCTACCTCTCCAGACTTCCTCATAAAATACCAGAGTTCCTCTCTTGGCACCCTGTTGTATGGTTTTAGGTATGGGTCATTCAAACACATATATTCTGTCTTGCTGCAACTAACCTTCATTCCTCTCCTTTCCAGAGCATACCTCCACCTCTCAAGATTTTCCTCAACCTGTTCCCTGCTCTAACTACAGATCACAATGTCATCTGCAAACATCATGGTCCATGGAGATTCCTGTCTAACCTCATCTGTCAGCCTGTCCATCACCACTGCAAATAAGAAGGGGGTCAGAGCTGATCCCTGATGAAGTCCCACTTCCACCTTGAACTTCTCTGTTACACCTACAGCACACTTCACCACTGTCTCACACCCAGCATACATGTCCTGGACCAGTCTAACATATTTCTCTGCTATTCCAGACTTCCCCATACAAA
>CAAKHD010013252.1:78661-98596 GCA_901007705.1 Fistularia tabacaria | reverse complement strand
AGTAATAGGAAAACATTTGTGGGTAACTAAAAAAAACAAAAAGGAAAACAAACTTTAAAAAAAAAAAAAAAAAAAAAAAAAAAAAAACTCAGACAAAATCAGTTCATGCCGGTTTTATTCTACTTGGATATATCCAACTGTAAGTATTTAACTTGAGTCATAAATCATTGAGGCAATTATTCTATATTTTAGATATCCACCATGTATTGATATATACATTTGTGGGGATATATAAATATATATTGGTCAAACCCTGGCTTGTACACATACTGTACATATACAGCATTATAGAAGCTGATGTAAATAGGGTTGCTTTCAACCACCACTGTGTACACCGTATTCTTAGTTGATATCGACCATGTTTTCTTTCAACCAAAGTAAAACCAGAAAACCAGAATCATGTTACACTGAGGCTTTACTCCACACAAGTCCCACATGGTAATTGGAATTATTTTATCATAATTTTAGAGATACATAGCAGTTGCCCCAATTTATCTAGATCAGCATCAGAATAGGAATCAGTATCAGATAAGCTTTATTTATCTCTGAGAGGCAATTAGAGAAATGTAATGTTATATCATGGTTGGAATTACTGTCATACTTGTCATTATTCAAAAAAAGTGTTGTTTTTTTTCATAATCATAGTCGCATTAAGAAAGCTAGCAAGGAGTTTTCTTCTCTCATTGGTTACTAAATTATTTAGTCAAGTTTAATATATTTTTCTCAAATCAATTTCAAGTGTCTGGTTGTCATGGTGACTCCACAAGATTGAATCACAGCTGAATTTCCCCAACATTGCTTTGGCATAAGTAGTATTAGTAGTAAAATCTTTTTTTGTGTGTTCCACGAGACAGTTTTAAACACACATTTTATCAGACTTCTTTCAGTGACCAACATAGTTCCTCTAAAGTTTACAAAGAGGAGCCTCAATTTAAAACATCACCACTAGAAATTAAACACTGGCTCTTTAAGTAAACATTTTAAAAGATTGCAAATTTTATTTGTTTTCTTTTCAATCTGCAAAGGATGTTTTTTTTATTACCTCTTGTGTAATTTTACAGTTACAATCTGTTTGTGTACTTCCAGATGTGAATGTCTGTGATGGTGTGAATGTGATCAGGACAATCCCTTACAAAGATCTTCTCAGTGAACCTTCCATAAATGAATAAAGTTTAAAAAAAGTCTTATGGCATAATCCAGTCAGTGTACCATTCAACTGCAATCGAACAGGAGCATGAGTTTTGGCAGGAGATGTGCACTTGTTTGACTGTACTCAGTAGACGGGTGGGAGGGTGGGGTTTGTCCTTCCTCACAGGCAGAAGTCAAAGGTCAGGTCAGACTTGCCCATCTTCTGTCTGTACACTGCATCAAACTTTTCATTCATTGACACTGTGAAGATGTCCTTCCATAGTCCCACACGACCTATCAAGGTTGAAAAGATAATTGGGTTACTGAAGCTGTGAGAAAAATTTTGCTCTTCCCACAAACTTTCTGTTAAAACTATATTTTCTATGACTGCTTCAAAATACAATAATATACATAGAGCTATTAATATTTTTACATTCACATTTTATATCCTTAATTACTGATATGAAATGCATTATATTTACTTTTATTGACTGGGCATTACATAAAATGCACCAAACATGAAGCCACAATTCTTTAAAACATTACCATCTCCTCCAAAATTCCCCAAATATTGCAATATTAAAGTGCCTCTTCTCTGTGTGACATGAAATGTTTCCTATCACATCCTTAATTGTGGAATCAGTATGAGTACAAGAACAAGACCAAAATGGGCTCCAAAAAATGTGACATCACAAATCACTTCAGTGATTTTTTTTCAATGAACTTTGAGTAAATTAATGTTGTGTAATGTATGTGAAAAGAGACCTTCTAGAAAACCAAACATTCTCATTCTGATGTGGGAGGTGCTTAAACCATGCATATTATAAAATTAATTGTGTCCTGTAATGTTTTTACTAAGATAAAAATGACACAAATGTTACAAACCCCCAGGAACTGAGCAGCACTGCTTGCATTAGAAATGCATACCTTTATCAGCCCATTAATCCATAGCACAGAAAATAAAAGCATATCTGGGGGGAGGTGTGGGGGATAAAGCTCTACATGGGAGTCATGTTTCCACCACTGATGATCATGGCTGCAACAGCTAAATACCAATTTCATAGTAATTCGCCCCGGAGATGAATGTCAACAGTAACAGTAACACACTGTGTTCCTTGTTTTTGTTTTTTTCTATGTTAGTTTTACCTTTTTTATTTATCTATTTGCTTATTTATACTTGATTGGTCTTCAATTTGGGATTTGTTGTAATATTTGAGACACACTGTTTCTATGATCACAGATCTCACATTATTCTATGATCCTCTATTTTTTTCAGCAGCAGCCCAGTGACTCACCTGCTGTGGCATGTGACAACATATCAGACTGACTGGCAGCTGTGTGTTAACACTACAGTGGATCAGACACCAGACTTCCATGCACTAAAAGAAACAAAATTAGATGGAAAAACAGAAAAAGGATGACAAATACTATAACTAAACACGAAATCAAAATAGGAATGATAAATAAAAAGTTAGAAAAATTAATCAATAAGGAGGGTTCTATGAAATGAAGAACCTCAGTTTGTTTGTTCAAATGTAATCTGTAATGCTTTTATATCATTATTGCATCGAGGGGTCATACAATATCAGGAAGGCTCCTAAAAATGCTAAAAATGCTGCAGCGAGCATCTCAGTATAAATGTTAAAATTTTGTGGATCAACACATATCGGGCGAATGAATGGCACACATTAGTGTATTCCAAATGCAAAACCATCAAGTTCATGACTAATCTGTGTTAGAAACCTTTTCATTAAATAAAACAAAATCAAACCAAACTCCGGGTGTTCAGTGTGCCTTCTGGAGTGACCCAGAGAAGGAAAGGAATCAGGACCCTGCCTTGTGAAAGTATTTTCCAGTTTGGGTTGCCTGGGTGTATGAGAATGGCCCTTTTAATAATGTTCGTAGCTCAGACTCAGACTTCTTTATATTTTGATTTTCTTCTTGTATTACTTTGACATCCCACAATTCACTGAGTTCCATTTCACAGACAGTAGGTTTCTGTATTGTGTTGTGTTGTGTTGTGTTGTGTTGTGTTGTGTTGTGTTGTGTTGTGTTGTGTTGTGTTGTGTTGTGTTGTGTTGTGTTGTGTTGTGTTGTGTTGTGTTGTGTTGTGTTGTGTTGTGTTGTGTTGTGTTGGTTTGGTAATTTTTTGTACTCACCCCTGCAGATGGAGAGAGCCTCTGAGTTGCTGCACTGTTCAATTAGTTGGTTGCAACTCTCAACCAGGCCTTCATGTTGAGCCTTGTCACAAGAAACCCCAAGGAACCGGGCCAAATGCTCCACCAATGTTCCTAGGTCCTGCAGAGACAAGAAGAGAGGAGAGGAGATTTTTAAGTAATTTTTTCCTTGATCTGTTTCAGCAATGCAGCCTCAGGGGGGCAATGGCCAGTGTCTCCCTGAGCCGGTCCCAAGCCTGGATAAATGCAGAGGGTTGCGTCAGTAAGGGAATCCAGTATAAAACTTGTGCAAAAAATAAATATGCAAATCGAACCTAAGAATCAGGGTCGGTTGAGGCTCAGGTTAACAACGACCACCATTGGTGCCGATAACCTATGGGGTACGAGTAGAAATTGGGCTACTGTGGGTCAAAGAAGGAAAGGAGGGAGACGTGTTCAGGAGCAGAGAGCAAAGAGGAAAGGCAAGAGTCTGGGACTGAGAGTAGGGACTTTGAATATTGGGACGATGACAGGAAAAAGGGAAGAGAGTTGGTTGGCATGATGCAGAGAAGGAAGGTGGATATACTGTGTGTCCAGGAGACTAGGTGCAAAGGTAGTAAGTCTCGAAGCTCAGGAGCAGGTTTTAAGTTGTACTATCAAGGATACTCCTGTCATCAAGTATGACAGGAAGAGAAATGAAGTAGGAGTTATCTTGAAGGAGGAGTTTATTAGAAATGTTCTGGAGGTGAAAAGAATGAATGCTCAATGATGTTAGTGGCTATGCCCCACAGGTGGGATGTGAGTTAGAGGAGAACGAGAAATTCTGGAATGAGTTAGATGAAGTTATGCAGAATATCCCCAGAGATGAGAGGGTCGTAATTGGTGCATACTTCAATGGAAATGTTGGTGCACGTAATAGAGATGATTAGGAAGTGATGGGCAGGCTTGGTATCCAGGATAGGAACACAGAGGGACAAATGGTGGTAGACTTTGCAAAAAGAATGGAAATGGCCGTAGTGAATACTTTTCTTCAAGAAAAGACAGGAACATAGGGTAACTTTTAAGAGCAGAGGTAGGAGGGCACAGGTAGACTACATCCTTTATAGACGAGGTAATCTGAAGATCAGGGACTGAAAATCAGTGTTGTCACCAGAATCACCATGATTCTGGTGACAAGGAAGATCAAGAGGACAAAGGCAGAACAGAGGACAAAGTGGTGGAGGCTGAAAAGAGAGGCGTTTTGTACTGTTTTCAGGGAGTTAAGAAAGGCTCTTGGTGGTCAAGAAGAGCTTCCAGATGACCGGACCACTACAGCTAATGTAATCAGGGAGAGGGGTAGGAAAGTACTTTGTGTGTACTTTGTATGTATGTATATATATATATATATATATATATGCAGCGTGCTCCTTAAGACCTTCTACCAGTCTATGGTAGCCAGCGCACTCTTCTTTGCAGTGAGGTCAACAGGCTCAACAAGCTTGTGAGGAAAGCTCGCTCAGTGGTGGGACTCAACCTCGACCATCTTGAGTCGGTGGCTGTGCGGAGGGTGAAGGACAAACTGGGAGCTATCCTGGACAATCCTTCCCACCACCTGCACGACGAGCTGTGGCTGATGAGCAGTTCGTTCAGCCAGAGGCTCATCCCACCCCGGTGCAGAACTGAACGCTTCAGGCGCTCCTTTGTGCCTACGGCCATCAGACTGTATAACAGCAGTTTGGACGGGACACAACTCTGACTGCCTGGGGAGCATCTGTGCAACTGCCACCCCATCACTCCATCACCCAATTTTTATTTTATTTTTTTGTGCTATCTATGTGTAAATGTGTATGTATATATGTGTATGTGTATATTTTGTATGTGTATATTGTATGTGTATATTGTGTATATTGTGTATATGTGTGTGTGTATGTGTGTGTGTGTGTGTGTGTATATATACATATACATATATATATATATCCTGTTTTTTTCTTTTCCCTCTAATGTTGCTGCTGCAACACCCAAATTTCCCCTATGGGGATCAATAAAGTATTATCTTATCTTATCTTATATATGTATGTATATATATACAGTACATAGACTTAGAAAAAGAATACGACAGGGTGCCGAGAGAAGAACTCTGGTGTTATATGAGGAGGTCTGGAATGGCAGAGAAGTATGTTAGACTGGTGCAGAACATGTATGCTAGCTGTTAGACAGTGGTGAGGTGTGCTGTAGGTGTAACAGAGAAGTTCAAGGTGGGGGTGGGACTTCATCAGGGATCAGCTCTGAGCCCCTTCCTATTTGCAGTGGTGATGGACAGGCTGACAGATGAGGTTAGACAGGAATCTCCATGGACCATGATGTTTGCAGATGACATTGTGATCTGTAGTGAGAGGAGGGAACAGGTTAAAGGAAAATCTTGAGAGGTGGAGGTTTGCTCTGGAAATGAGAGGAATAAAGGTTAGAGACAGAATACATGTGTGTGAATGAGAGGGAACTCAGGTGGAACGGTGAGGCTACAGGGAGTAGAGATCAAGAAGTTGGAGGATTTCAAGTACTTAGGGTCAACAGTCCAGAGCAATGGAGAATTTGGAAAAGAGGTAAAGAAACGGGTTCAAGCAGGTTGGAATGGGCGGAGAAAAGTGTCAAGAGTACTATGTGTTCAGGACAGTCTTGAGGCGAGGTAGTTGTGATGACCCCTGGGAACCTCGGTGAGTCCTCCTTGTCATCTCAGTCCAGGGCGAGGGTCTGGATCTCCTTGCCGATGGTGGATGAGTCCTATTGTATCAGAGGTTAGTTCATTGCTACAGGGAGTGGAGAGAAACAGACAGAGACCGTGTCTGCTTTTCCTTTATTGATCCCCATAGGGGAAAACTTTATTGATCCCCATAGGGGAAAAAAGAAGGACTCCTTTATACTGGTTTTAGTTAATCCCTTTTGTGTAAAAAGTGAAAAATACATGCATTGACAAGTACAGAGTCACCCTTCAATAAGAGGTGTTGTACATATAAGGAAAGGAATGTAGAACAGTACCTATCTTCAAGACCGGTCAGGAGGTATCCATCTCCAAGTCCATTGCATGGCCTTGGGATGATTTAATGGCAGTGAAAGCAGCAATGGGAGTGTGACTCAGAGAGAAGAGCGAAAGTACAGAAAGGGGGGTATCTATCAAAGAGAAGTGGAAAAGTACAGGGAATCTCAGAAAATAGTATGGTACCCGAAAATTGCCTAACACTATGCGATAGAAGACTATCAGCCACAATGAAAGGAAAGGTGTACAAGACAGTGGTGAGACCAGCAATGCATCATGATCTAGAAACAGTGACAATGACGAAAAGACAGGAGGCAGAGCTCACGGTTGCAGAGATTAAAATGTTGAGGTTCTCTTTGGGAGTGCAAAGGATGGATAGGATCAGGAATGACTCCATCAGAGGGACAGCTCATGTTAGAAGTTTTGGAGAGAAGGTAAGAGAAGCCAGACTGAGATGGTTTCGTCATGTACAGAGGAGGGATCGTGAAATAAATTGGTTGACTGATGCTGGAATTGGGAGCTGCCAGGCAGGAGGTCTAGAGGAAGACCAAAGGGAAGATTTATGGACTTAGTGAGAGACCTGAAACAGGAGGATACAGAGAATAGGGTTAGATGGAGAAGGTTTATTCGCTTTGGCGACCCCTGAAGGGAAAAGAAGAAGAAGAAGCAATTGGTGTATAATATCAAAAAAAATATTAATAACAATAAAAGGAAAACATGAAAAATGAATAAAATACAGTAATTACTATCAGATAATGAAGGGGCCACTACTCCCGCACTCAAGAGTTGTAAGAATGAAAGAATTCATAGTTCAGTTTGCATTTTACTGAGTCATGTGATAATTGAGGAGCCAGCACTTCCGCCTCACAGCAAGAAGGTTCCTGGCTCAAACAGCAAGGCCTTTCTGTATGAAGTTGGCGGTCAAGGATGTACCCTGCCTCTTACCCCAATGATAAATTATGTTTCATGCAGTCATTCAGACAGGTAGAATTTAGATCAACAAAGTTTTTACATTGGCCATGTGTATTTTATGCCCTTGACAGAATGCTTCTATGTAAGTGATGCAAGTGGCAGGGCTATTGTGGGTTATGTCAGTATGACTATTTTGTGTACGGATGAGTGTTTTTCAGTCTGGTTAAAAATACTCAAAAAGCTAAAAAAAAAGGTTACCTTCCAGTTATAATTGGAAAATGTGGGAAAAAGCTTCCAAGATAAGTAATGAAACTTGAGAATTACAAACGAGTTTCATTTTTCTGAGAACAAAAGAGATTCATACAATAATTTACATTGTGCATATCATTCTCACAGATAAATAAAGTGGGTCAGAATTGAAAACAAATTTCTGTACAAATCATTTTGACTCACATTTTAAGATGAGTCAGGTAGAATACGCTAAGTAATGCCATTGAGTGTGTATGTTTTAAAACGAGGGCTTAGGTTGGGCCCCTTTTTATAGTTGTATGCCAGGCCCAGATGTAAAGTCATGTCTTCATCCATGACATGCACACATGATGCATGAATGTTGAATCCAAAATAAGTGACTACAACATAATAGAAATGAAAGATTGATCTGTTTCAGCCACAAAATAAATCACTTTACCCTCACATGGTGACTGACAAATCAAAAAATGAATTAAAAATGTAATTGAAACTAATTGAAAATCAACTTACACAGCATAAAATGCAACCAAGTGCCCAAATACAGGTGATATTCTGGATCATGGTGAAAAACATATACCACTCAGTGAGACCTTCAGCAGTCTTTAAGAACAAACGTCAGCATCTTGCTACTGAAACTGAAAATACATACCATCTACATGACAGGCTTTCTAGATCTGAATAAAAAGTTTGGTCAAATGTGCATGGTTCTTTTCACTTGTAAGTATATATGATTGCTCCTCCTTATTAATGCTGAGAATACATGGTTCCTTGAAATGACAATCTATCTGGCATAAAGTTCAGTTTAGTTCAGTTTATTATTATTATAAATAAGGTTACACAACCTGTCTATGACTGTTGTTAGGACAAAATGTACAGTTCTGTGTAAACCATATGTTATCTAGGAACACTTTTGTTACTGCTTTATTGCCCTGAGTCATATACACCTTAGAGTTACAGACCGACGTTTGTGTATGTGTGTAGTTGCTGCTACTTGGATTCAGACTTGGGCTGGAGAACATGACTGAAAATCCCTAATTCCAGATGCCCCCTCTTCAGCTGCGAGTCACAGTTTGAATTGATTTGAAGATTTTATTGATTTCACAGAAAATCCTAAAGGCGTTCCCACAAGTTACTTTTAGCTATCTTACTGCCATATGGCCCTATTCACTTCCTCAGATCATCAGATGCATCTTTCCATGTAGCTCTAAGGTCCCTGTTTGTTAACAGAGGGGATTGTGTCTCTACTATTTAGCATGGCCTGCATGAGAAAATCTAACCAGCCATCTCTCTCTCTCATCTTTAAATATCTTTGAACTTTATTTTATCTAAGATTCATGGCACTTTATTCTTTACAGTCTTTGTGCCTGATTAGATATTTATTTATGGGTTGTAGTTACACTGTTAAACCATTGCTGAGGCACAGCATGTGTCTGGCAATTGTGGACAGTGGTTACCTCACATGTTTCCACACGTAGTTATAGAGCAGCTTCTCACTGTATTGCAACTTCAGCAAACTGCACTGATGCAGTTGCTGCTGTTGAATAAGGGATAGATTAAGAGCTTCCAAGATGTCTCCTAACAGATTCACAGTCGTAGTTTTAACTGCTGTTCTGGCATAAATGCTTTTTGTGTGATGAAAATGGATTTCTTTATAATCTATTTCTACTCCTTTTTACTCACTCAATTTCTCAAAATGAATACTCGAGAAATTGCAATGCAGAGGGAAATGTGTGTTATTCATGGCGGAGAAAAACAGTCATCCTTTCTTAAAGAATTTCTCATTGTAATATACATCCAACTAAGGTCAATCTGAAAGAAAATAAACACGGACCTTTTGTCACTCTATTATCAGGTAGAATGATAGTTTCTTAGCTATAGACAGATGATACTGTGAAGATAAACTGTATCAGGATATATACATAATTTTCCTGAAAGATGCATGCAGTAAGTACCTGACACAATAAGTCTGATAAACACTGGTTGTATAATGTAAAAAAAACTGTTAATAATAATATAAGAAAACCATGAAAAATGAATAAAATACAGTAATTACTATCAGATAATGAAGGGGCCACTATTCCTGCACTCAAGAGTTGTGAGAATGAAAGAATTCATAGTTCAGTTTGCATTTTACTGAGTCATGTGATAATTGAGGAGCCAGCACTTCCGCCTCACAGCAAGAAGGTTCCTGGCTCAAACAGCAAGGCCTTTCTGTATGAAGATTACATGATCTCCCCGTGTCTGCACGGGTTTCCCTCTAGCTTCTCCGACTTTCTCCCAAAGTCTCCTTCCTCCAGCAAAAACATGTAGTAGGGAAATTGGAGACCCAAAATTGCCTAGACATGAATGAGGGAGTGAATGGTCACTTGTCTACATATGCCCCTGCAAATGATTAGCGATCAGGGGTGTACCCTGCTTCTTACCCCAATGATATATTATGTTTCATGTAGTCATTCAGACAGGTAGAATTTAGATCAACAAAGTTTTTACATTGGCCATGTGTATTTTATGCCCTTGGCAGAATGCTTCTCTGTAAATGAGGCAAATGGTAGGGCTATTGCGGGTTATATCAGTATGACTATTTTGTGTACGGATTGGTGTTTTACAGTCTGGTTAAAAATACTCAAAAAGCTAAAAAAATAAAAGGTTACCTTCCAGTTATAAATGGAAAATGTTTCATGTTCTTCTATCCGTGTCCAACTTTGTTCCATTACAGTTATATTTTATTTGTGAGCCAATTATTTTGTAAAACTTACTGGGTTTTACAAAATAATTGGGTTTCAGGTTAAGCTTCCAAGATAGGTAATGAAACTTGAAAATTACAACCGAGTTTCATTTCTGAGAACAAAAGAGTTTCATACAATAATTTACACTGTGCATATCATTCTCACAGATAAATAAAATAGTTCAGAATTGAAAACAAATTTCTGTACGCATGATGCATGAATGTTGAATCCAAAATAAGTAACTACAATATAATATAGATGGAAGATTTATCTGTTTCAGCCACAAAATAAATCACTTTACCCTCACATGGTGACTGAAAAATCAAAAAATGAATTAAAATTGTAATTGAAACTAATTGAAAATCATCTTACACAGCATAAAATGCCGACAAGTGCCAAAATACAGGTGAAATTCTGGATCATGTTGAAAAACATATACCACTCAGGAAATGGATTCCTTCTCTGAAGGCAATTTTATTGTTTGATCTGATAACATTTGACCTAAAATAACTGAAAGATAAAATCATTGTATCTCCATTTAATTCGGGCAGCTAAAATAGAAGTTAGCTGTCTTGGACAAATGGTCAGGCAGAATCTTTTTATTATTTTAGTTCTGTTGTCATCACAGTGCAGAAGAATATGCTGGCCATCACTTTTGTTTTGATTTGTTCAGGTTCACTTTTTTGTTATTGTTTTTAACCACATCACTGAAAAGCACATATCATCCAATTTTCTACCATCATGATACCTCTTGCTGTGTAAAAAAAAATCAAAAAATGTTTACTTTTCATGCTAATACTGAAATAGTGTACATTTGAAAGTAAATGTTATTGCTATAAGCTGCCAAATGTTGATTTTCCAGTAGCTTGCTGTCTGTTCCCCATAGAAATATAACATGATTCAACCAAGCTGGCACTAGGGTTGAAGCTCCGTTCATTTGAGTGAATGCTATTGTGCAGCTTAAACTACGTTTGTTATGCTTATCAGAGCAATTTGTTTTTTTCTATCCTTACTTGAAAATAAATAAAAGCCAAATAGAGTGATTGGTCAGTATGTTTTGTGGTGATCTGTCTGAAGTCTGGCTGCTTTATGTCATCCGAACAGTGACAATCATTAAGTATTATCATACTGACCACATTTTGCACAGCTGTCGTACTGTAAATTCACACGTGGTTCCCACGTTTTCTGCACCACATAACTGTATTATGCTATGAAAGAGCTGTATTATGCTATGAAAGAGCTTGGATTCCTCTCCATGTCTGGGGGAAAATTTGCTGGCAGGCTGTTTAAACAGCCATGCATTTCATAGGCTGCCCATCTTAGTATACAGGTGGACTTTGACCAGCTATTAGGACAGATTGTCACTCGTGCATGCTCCTGATACCTCCATTGTTACAATTGTTAATACAAAAAACTAGTCTGATGGTTTGTGACGTGTAGATGTTATGTTATGTTTAAAATATATCAAGAGAATATGATTTGAAAATCTAATGTAATTTGCATGTAGGCCTTGGAATGGTGTTCAAGACAAAAAGAAAAACTGAACAGATCTGAAGGACACCCTGAGACAGTTGGACAGCTGAAGTTACATGATACTGAGATAACAGATAATATGCTAACTGAAAGGCAAAAGGGAAAACAATAGTCATCATCTGCGTCATTTGTGTTACCTTGAACATGTCCTCATATTTCAAGAAGAGGATATTGGAGTCCATGCGATGTTCCCAAAATTCCTGAACATGTTCAAACCAGGAACCATATCCCACTACAGAGGAAGAGAAAAAGACAGCTGCATTAAATTAAAATAGGCCACAAAACAATTAAAATGAAAGTAAGTCATTGCAGGACGATTCTCTGTCATATCGGTCATGGTTTTTAGTCAATTTTAACCTGGTAACTGCTCATTTTCTTTGGGACACCTTGCCTCCAATCCAAGGGTTGTTGTTTTTTTAATCTCTTTAACTGTTGTTGAAGGGCATTCCCTTGTCCTTGAGATGGAAATGGACTACTGAGTCCTTGCCTGAAGAGCCAGAAGAAAACAGCGCTCATAGAGTCCAGGGGCATTCTGGGCACTCAGAGATTTGGACTTGGATGGATGACATTTTCATCAAGATAAAAAATTTGGAGACAGATAAATTCACAGTTCGCTTTGACACTGTTGAAAAAAAACTGAGGTCATGTGTTAATATGTCACAGGGAATAAATTAGCTTTATAAGAATGGGCAGAATTCTGTATATCAAAGATGACAGAAGCCTCAATATACTGTAGATGTTTATTGGAAAAACCCACATACTGATCAATAGTTGATCTTCAACTCCCACCCCCCATTAATGGGAACAAAATGTTCCAACAACCACAAAGGAGAGGAGATGGCAAAAATGGTTTCCACTGATCTTTGTGCTTTGTAACTTTTTGTAGCTTTACAGCGCTTTAAAATGGATTACATGGCAACAGAGCTTCCTTGCAAGGTACTAACCAGACCATTAGGTGCAACTGGGGGTTCATTGTCTTGCCCAAGGTATGCAGACAGGAACAGCCATGAATCTAACCACCAACCTTCTGAGTGGAAGGATTCCCAATCTACCAACTAAGCCACAGTAGCCCCTTAAAACACATTAAGAAATCACTAAAATCTGGTTATCCAAGCTGGATCTCTCTCACAACTGGCAAGGAGGAACACTCAATGAAATGGGGAAAAAAAGATGGACATTCCATATACCACAGCTGTGTCATTCCTGTACACCCCAAGCCCAGTAAGACCCTGAGGCAGAAACTTGTTCCCCCCCAAGACACAAATTAGAGAATGAATTGTGTACAACATCCAATGTACCAAATAACGCACAAACCTGCACTTTGGGGGAAGCAAAAAAAACCTCTGTACACACTAATGGCCCAACACAGAATACCCAGTTCAAGGTCAGGACCTTGGAGTCACTTTGAATATTACAGACAAAAGACAATCAAAGACCTGCAGTGTTCCCATCTCACCAGGTTGGTTTGAGAGAGGGGTAAAATACGCTATTTTTGGCACAAATAATCATTAACCACTAAAGCAATCGATAAAGAAAATTATGATTTGGTTGTTCTATCCCTTTTGAACCATGCTAGTCTTGTAATCTATTGGGGTGGATCAGCAACTCACATGTGACCCTGATGAGCCCCATTCAAACCCAACCTCGGATTATCACACAAGTTCCTAAAGACATTAATTACCCTTTAAACCTGAGTACTTGGTGGGTCCAGGAGTCACATATGTCTTTAGGGTTGATCCCAAGGAGTAAATACCTGTAACTTCCACCGTTAGTCAAAACAGAGGACGCTTCATAGATGAAAGGAAAAATGTTTTGAAAGAAACAATTGAGAAAATATGATTAATCTGTGAAAAGGAATTTACATGCTTACATTTTTCATTCATGAAGCGCCGGCAGAACTCCTGAAAGGTTCCCCGATAGCTCATGGTCCTGAGAGAGCGGTGGAACTGGTAGTACGACACAACCAGGTCTTTGGGGTTGCGAGCCATGTAGATGACCTAAATAACCAAAAAAATGCCGACCATATTTTAAATAGTGTACAACTCACGGACACGGTACAGTTGGTTCTGAACAACAAAACTTGTTGCACACTATTTATTGATTAATTGACTCTTATATCCAGGGGTCGTTTAACATCACAGATTACTCCATCAAGTTGTGTACTCTAGCCTCCACTAGTGGTTGGGAAGACGCAGTCTCCTAACCACATATCTAAGGTCTGGATCAACTTTTTGTCTGCAACTCTCAACCTATGAAGTTAGTCTTGGTCTGGAGAAATTCATCCAGTTGGCCTTTCAGCTTGTGCATCGTCGAGAGGTGTGTTTATCTTAGTAGGTCTCCCCACCAAGTCATGATTAGGCTTCAGACCAGGAGTTCTGAGGAACCCATGCAAGTGAACCCTATAAAGCTCACAGCTGTGGAGAGACGCATAAGTTAGAGGCTGTGTCTATACTGTGAGGGCCGGGGGCATGTCATTGCCACGTGTACCACGTGCCCGCCACAGCCTCAAGTGAAAACGGTCAGCCCACCAGAACTTATAGCATCACCTCTGGTTACAACCCTGACACTCTCCACAGCCCTGTTGATCCTATCCACTACAGGTCTCCTGGATTCAGGTTCGGCCAGCAACTTCTTGTCCTGAGACTTGTGCCACCAGCTCCAACTCCCGGTCAGCCGGCTCTCCACTCCCCTCACAGTCACCTCCATCAGCAGCTGACCCCTGGGCAGCCCACTAAGGTTCCTTATATAGAGCTACTCGTCAATGTACTGCAACGCAAAGACATTGTATTCCTGGTCCTGTATGGATCTTGTCCCTGGGACTGCTGCATAGACTCAATCCCCAACTCGCCCTTTCCACATGGTCAAGTCTATCCTATTGGTCCCCGAGCAAGAAGTGCTTGACCACAACATTTGAGAAGGGCTCAAACAAGGCTATAATCATCCTATTATCTATCGTATAATCGTCCCCCGGAGCCAGGCCCTGGGGCGGAGCTTGGAGGCGAGCACCAGGTGGCCTGGCTACAGGTGGCCTGGCTCCAGACTCACCTCGACACACAGCGTGGGGTCTGGAACCAGGCCTCTTGAGAGGGGCTGGACTCTTTTTTTACTCTGGAGTTGCCCCGGGTGAGAGGCACCGGGCAGGGGTGTGTATATTGATTGCCCCCTGACTCAGCGCCTGCACGTTGGGGTTCTACCCGGTGGACAAGAGGGTAGCTTCCCTCTGCCTTAAGTTGGGGGGACGGGTTCTGACTGTGGTTTAAGGCTATGCACCCAACAGCAGTTTAGTTTACCCATCCTTCTTGGGGTCCCTAGAGGGGCTGCTAGAGAGTGCTCCTACTGGGGACTCCCTTGTTCTAATGGGAGACTTCAACGCTTTCGTGGGCAACAACAGTGTGATTTGGAAGGGCGTGATTGGGAGAAACGGCCCCCCAGATCAAAACCCGCGTGGTGTTTTATTATTGGACTTCTGTGCTCGTTACAGATTGTCCATAACAACCACCATGTTCAGGCAAAAATGTATCCATATCTGTACTT
The DNA here is from genome assembly GCA_901007705.1 of Fistularia tabacaria. NCBI lineage: Eukaryota > Metazoa > Chordata > Actinopteri > Syngnathiformes > Fistulariidae > Fistularia > Fistularia tabacaria. The sequence continues at coordinate 83,348 of CAAKHD010013252.1, read as the reverse complement.
GGCACCAACACACCTTAGGCAGCACTTCTTTGATTGACCTTGTGGTCATGTCGTCGGACTTGTGGTCACATGTCCTGGACACTCGGGTGAAGAGAGGAGCAGAGCTGTCAACTGATCACCACCTGGTGGTGAGCTGGCCCCGATGGTGGAGGAGGACACCAGTCAGACCTGGCAGACCCAAACGTAACATGAGGGTCTGCTGGGAACGTCTGGCAGAGTCCCCTGTCAGAAGGAGTTTCAACTCCCACCTCCAGCAGAGCTACAACCATGTCCCGAGGCAAGCAAGGGACAAATGGGCCACGTTCCGTGCTTCCATTGCTGCAGCCGTGGGGCTCCAGAGGAAACTGACAGGTACCGGCAGGCCAAGCAGCATGTGGCTTCGGTGGTCACTGGGGCAAAAACTTGGGCATGGGAGGAGTTCAGTGAGACCATGGAGTACGACTTCCGGTGGGATTCAAGGAGATTTCGGTCCACCATCCGGCGGCTCAGGAGAGGGAAGCAGTGCTCCGTCAATACAGTGTACAGTGGGTGCAGGTGCTGCTGACCTCAACTCAAGACGTCATAGATCATTGGAAGGAATACTTCATAGACCTCCTCAATCCACACATATTTCCAGGACTGAAGCTGCTGAGGCAGTCAAAAGGCTCTTCAGTAGCTGTGCCCCAGGGGTGGATGAGGTCCGCCCTGGGTCCTCGAGGGGGCATGGGAGTTTGCTCAACCAGTCTACATGTGTTTTGTGGATCCTGAGAAGGCATTCGATCGTGTTCTGCGGGCAAACCTGTGTGGGGTGCTCCGGGAATATGGGGTACCAAACCCCGCTGGCCATTAACCTGGCCCTGGAGGAATAGCGCCACAGGCTTGAAAGATCCACTCACCCTTTCGTTCTTCTCACGGATCACAAGAATCTAGAACACCTCAGGTCCGTTGAGCCTCGCAACCCCCGCCAAGCCTATTCGGCTTTGTTCTTTGCTTGGTTTGACTTTACCGCCCTGGTAACACCTTGGACCGGGCACCCCAGGGTGTATGGAACCCACTACACTCTGCATCATCGCTACTGGTGGCCAGGAATGCTCCATCACATCAGATGGTTTGTGGCATCCTGTACAGACTGCCCTATGGCAAAGAACCCATGACATCTTCTGGTGGCTAATCCCTAACCCTTGCCATCCCACAATGACCCTAGTCCCACTTGGGCGTGGACTTTGTGACCAATTTACCCAGATAGAGGGTAAAACCTGGTTCCTCATTGTGGTCAACCTATCATCCAAAACCTGCAAATTGATTCCTTTACCGGGACTTTCAACAGCGGCAGAGACTGCCTGAGGTCTTTCACCAGGTCTTCCTGAACCATGGCCTACCTGAGGACACGTTTCTGAGGATCAGAACAATCTCAGGATCGCAGTTCGTCTCCCTTTTCTGAAAGGCCTTCTTCAAGCATCTAAAAGTAACAATCAGCCCCACATCCAGGTATAATCCACAATCAAACGGCTAAGCAGAGAGCAAGGTCCAGGAAAACGCACATTCTCCCGTGACAGGCAACATGAATGAACTCAAATACTCCCCTGGGTGGAATGCTACAGCACCCAAACCACCAATGGCCTGTCTCACTTCCAGTGCATATTCGTCTATTCTCCTGGTCAGGTGAAGACACAGGGGTGGGACCAAGTCCACAACAGCCTACAAGAAGCCTGCAACCATCGCCAGGCCACCACCAACCATCAGGGACATAAACCCCCGACCTAAACTTGTGGGCCAGCGAGTGTGGCTATCCACCCATGACATCTGCATGCACCTTCCCTGCAGGAAGTCGTCTCACCGTTTAACCGGGCCCTTCAAGATCATCAAACAGATCAACCTAGTCACCTTCCAGTTACACCTTCCCTTGTTCCTACCGCATACGCTCCTCATTTCATGTCTCTCCTAAAACCCTGTGTCTCTCCGCTCTCCCCAGAGCGTGGCCTGGCCCATGACCCCTCCTCCACCGCCGCTTCAGGAGGGTGAACGGGTTTAGGGTGCCTGACATGTGGTGGACTCCCGACACTGCAAGAGGTGCCCGGAATACCTTATTAATTGGGAGGATATGGCCGAGAGGACCAGTCGTGGGTGGGTGGGGGTTACAGCCTTGTCAGGCTCCAGCAGGCTGACCACACCCTCTTGCCAGCCACAGCCCAACTCCGAATAACGGTAACAGTATTAGCCTTACACTGAGATTTGCTCACTGTTGACACCCAGCAGAGTTTTAGTGCAAATACTACAGGCTCTGATAAGCATAACAAATGCCATGTATATTTTTCATTAATGTGGAAATGTTTCATTCTATGATTTGGTGCTTGTGTTATTAAAAGAAATTGTGTACCCACTCAGACAGTCCTTCTCTGGGTTTAAACGACAGTCAATCATCCTTTTTCAAAGGTAGATACCATTGGATTAAAAATATCCTGTTACCTTTTCTTTTTTTAATCATTGAATAAGACTGCAACAACAGACCGGTTAAAATAAAAATTAAAAAAATCAGCAGCTTGCCATAACCTTACTCTGTCTTGCATCAAGGGACTCACCTTGGCCTCTCCATTGTGCATTGCTGTGGGGAGGAAGCGGTAGGGAAGATGGCTTTTGATAAGGCGAGGAGAAGTCAACTCCTGTAAAAACAGAATAGATTTCAAGACATTAATTACATTATTTACATTAGACTTCTCAGTTGCCTCCAGGTGTTTACTGTTTTATCTACTCAGCTTTATTTTGTGTTATTCAGTTATACATACAGCACAACATCAGCGAAACTCAACCATTGTATTTAAACTATCATGGATGAACCGTGAGCAGTAGACAGCTGCTTAGCAGCGCTAGGGGAGCAATTAGGGGTTCAGTGTCTTGCTCAACAACGCCTCAACAAGCTGGGAAGAGTGAAGGAATGGAACCAGGAATTTTCGGTTCAAAGATTACTGCTCTAACCCCCATTGAGTGCAACAATGTTAGGTAGTCTTTTAACATCATCTTTCTTGCTGCTTGTTGCTGCAAGCAGTAAATCATTTCAGGTCACAAGATGTGCATTTGTGATTATTGTTAACATTTCTATTTCATTATTGAAATTAAATTGAAGATGTTAGAGGCATATTCTACTCTATTAACTTTGCTATGCAGGACGTGGCTGTGTAATCAGGATCAGATTTATTATAGCCCCAGTGAGACTGGATGCAAAACAAACAGCATTCATTCAATTTTTTTCAACAAGCTCTGCAAACAGGGTGCAAAGGGAATATAAGCTGTCATGGGGCGAGAGGCAAGGGTTAACCTGGATAGGTTACCATTTGATCACAGGGTTACATATAAAGAAAACAATCATTCATTCATTTGGACCTACATTGTGGATTCTTCAGTTCACCCATTGCAGGTTTTTTTTATATAGTGGGAAGAAGCTAAATAACCCAGAGAGACTCCACAAAGGAACTGAAAGAACATGCAAACACCAAAGAGAAAGATTCCATTCTACATCATATCATATTAGGAAAGTTTTAGGAGTGAGGCTTGTGACTACTGCACCAATTTTGTGCCTCAAACCAACCATTAACAACACTCTAATTGTAGTAAATAGTTTTCAAAATTAAACAGGAATTTTTCCTGACTAATGAAAATGCAATATATTAATACTATAATACTAACATTTTATAATGTGTGCACATGTTAAGATGTATGATTTTAGTAACTGACAAACATGATGCTAAAATTATAAAAATGCTGATAGTTTTTAGGTGTTATTTCTTGTAAATATTACCATGGTAAATCCTGTAATTATATATCTATTTTTTTACATTTAATTCATTTTTTCATTGATTTACCTTTTAACGGCAGTTCACACTTCCTAATTATTTAGCTACTAAGTGTGTGAAGAAACCGAATCACGACCGCTGATTTTCGATTACATTACCTGTATGATGTCTAAGCCTGGCTGGGGGTATTCTAACACAGGTAGCTGTTCATCAATGTTCATAAGACCGATCTCATCTGGGTCTGCACCTTGACTCACAAGATACACAACTTCTTGAAGGAGACTAGTACCTGTAAGAATCACAGTCAGAATGATAGAAGAAAGAGAGCAATGCTGAAATAATGAAATATATAGATAACATTGATATTACTCCAGGTAAAAAGTTTTTGGTGGAATGATTGTACTGAGAGAATATTCATGAGTTGAAGTGGCGAGCAACAGGCAGTTTTTCTTTCATTTTCAAGAACAGCAACTTTCATTAGTTGGTGCAGTGTCAAAAACCTGCTAAAGAATATTCCACATCATTCTAAAAGAAAACTGGACAATGGCAAAATACAGCAAAATAGCCTCCAGCCACCAACATAACTGTAGCAGTATTCTTCAAAATATAGTACCTGATATTTTTAATGCACCTTCACATTTTTAATTAACTTTTGGTCTAGTGCCTTGGTCATGGCTATAAAGCATATCTATATCTATATCTATATCTATATCTATATCTATATCTATATCTATATCTATATACATGTATGTGTGTGTGCGTGTGTGTGTGTGTGTGTGTGTGTGTGTGTGCGTGTGTGTATTATATATATATATATATATATATATATATATATATATATATATATATATATATATATATATATATATATATATATATATATATATATACATATGTATGTATATATATATATATATATG
>CAAKHD010013252.1:6414-78641 GCA_901007705.1 Fistularia tabacaria | reverse complement strand
TCTATCTATCTATCTATCTCGTATGTATGTATATGTGTGTGTGTGTATGTATGTATATGTGTGTGTATATATATATATATGTATGTATATGTGTGTGTGTGTATACGTATGTGTGTGTGTGTATATATATATTTATGTGTGTGTGTGTGTGTGTGTGTGTGTGTGTGTGTGTGTGTGTGTGTGTGTGTGTGTGTGTGTGTGTGTGTGTGTATTATATATATATATATATATATATATATATATATATATATATATATATATACATATATGGGCCAGATGTGAACATCAAACAAACCGGGGACTCTCAACTGGGTAGTTTCTTGAGTTCCTCCTCATTTTGCATTCTTCATATGGGATTATAATAAAGTATTATTGGTGCTGTTGTACATAGATCAAAGGTATGTATAGATATATTCACACACGCACATATAAATGCTTTTTGCCATTGCAATATGGTAGCAATAATCATGTTTATCCAGAAAACGATTTGGGACGTTTTGTTGGCAAAAATGCAAAATGTGATAGATCCATTCAAATTAGTCATGATGCTTTGGTAAAAGTGAGTTCAACGGGCAGCACGGATTTGATGTCAGAGCATTTGCTTGGAACTGAAAAAAATACACTGGCTCATTTTCCGAGCTCTGCCTAAACAGTCAAAGTGTTGCTATTGAACCCCTAGCTGCTTCCTGGGCAAAATGGGGAAAAAATAAAGGGTTCAGTTTGGTTTGACATCATGCTTTAACTTTCCATAACTGTTTTCCCAGAACATGCCATAAACCCCAGATTCATTATTTTTGCACTTCAGCAAACAATTTTCCAAATCAATCTCACATAATCCATTCAATTCAAATGTGAATTTATATTTCACTTGAAGGTAATTCACCACGCATTACAGCTTAATCAAAAGCTATATGCCAATTTCCAACAAGAATCAAAGTAGAGGAGTTTGCTGGCTAACATTTGGTGACATCAAGCCAAAGGCAATTCCACATCAACATGTACCAGCATGATCTTTCATGGGCATTTGCACACGATATCCTGGTTTTAACTTTATAGCTTTATAGTTGCTGCTTGTTCCAAAATACAAAGCAAGAAAGAGACTTATAGTTTGCATTTTGGAGCAAAAAGGTAGAAAATATCAATATCCTTTTCATGCCCATTTTCAGGAATCAGGAATACCGCATTTATTTTCGAATCCTCCATCTACCCCTAGTACCATTACCCAAATTACCATTATTCATTTTATGTACCAATATCATTTTATTATGGGGCAGTAAAACCTTTTTGTCAGTGATAACTTGGTTCCACAATATTTCTCATCATCATTTCATATTTCTTTCTGATGCTCTTAAGGTATTTTTTTTGCATAACAGATTTATGTTGCTTATAAATGAAAGAACAAGCCTATGTCACCATTACACAATTATGGATTTTGTGGGGATATCTATGGTGAACTGGTCATTATGTGATGAATGATGATGCTGAGTTGTAAATGACCCTAACACTGGTCATGGGTCAGACAACATATGCAGCCTTAGACCATATTGAACCCCAAATAACAAAACGCTTGAAGAAATTGCTCAGACCTGATCTACTGTTAAAATCAACCTGTAAATCATTGTCAAATCTCATTGTGGCAACTGGACTCAGATCTGAGGAAGCCTCTTTGATGAGTGATGAAACATCTTCAGGGAGAGAAACTAAGTCCAATTGCCATGATATAATAAACTGCGATTAACCATGACCTGGTTTGACTGAGAACCTTCGAAGTCTAAATCTGTAAAGTTCCGTGACTTCCTGAAGAGATGCAGATTAGTGAAGGGTCACCTGGAACACATTATACCTTGATGACAAAAAACACAAATGTTGGTTGAAAAGCATGTTTTTCTTCTTGTTTTAATGTTGGTCAATTAACCTGCAGCACTGTAGGTATCATTTTCATTGTAAGAAATGTTCTCATTGGAAAAGTTTCTTATGGGCAATTGGGCCTATATTTATGACTTATGGTATCAAAAATTATTTTTAAGTCAATCCTCCTGGTGTCAGGAGACACTGGTGTTGTGGAAGTGCCCAGTGCTCATCACTCATAATGGACCTTGGGAAGGTAGGAGGAATTTTGAAACCATAAATGTGGTGAACTTTCACCCCATCAAAACGACGTTGAATAGCCTGTCTATAAAACATTTTCATTTTTCAGCTAGAAAACAGAAGCATGGAGCTAGAATTCAAAAGCATGAAAGAGCATGTAGCTTGACTAAAAAACAAAACTCTAACGGCTCTTCAACATGCACTGAAAAATCCACGTAACGCTTGATCAGGCGTCACGCACCACGACCGACCTGCAGCAATGCTGCGCTACATGACGTCAAAGTGAAGCTGCATGTAAACATCAACTTCCACCGAGATGGTGGTGAATCGAAGCCAGCAGACATATGTGCACTGGAAAATGATTTCTGGCATCCTATCGGCTCTGTACTATTGCTTGATAAGGCTTATAAAAAAGATTAGGTGTTAGATAATCACACTCATTCAATGTTATTAAATTGAAATATCAGCTGCTGTGAAACTTAAATAGCACGATTCACATTGTGCTTCAAAATTCAGCATGCAACAACGACTTATCTGTAGATAATAATTAAATAGGGATGATCACAAGAAACACCCGCAGTTTCCCGCGACAGCAATCGGCAGGCACGAGGACACGGCCGCACCTAGTTTACCTGACTTCGGGTAGGTGACGATCCATATGTCGCTACTTCTTAGGGAGAAGTTAGCGATCTCCTCCATCTTCCCTCTGCAGAAGGGCGGAAGCCGAACTCCGTCAAACTCAAAGTATTTGCTTTCAAACTCTATCGGCGTGCTCGGCGTGTCTGCCTCGCTCTCGGCCATCATCGAAACGAGCCGCCAGTGTAAATGCAGACAAAACGAGCACAATCACGAGAACCGTTGTAGAAATGAATCTTTAAAACAGGTTTTGATGATGAGACGAACGCTGAATAGACACCACTGATGCGTTGCAGTTGGTGCTGCACGGCAGGCGGAGGAGTTGACCTACAGCCAATCAAGAAGGAGACAAGTGATGTAATGCGCGCGCACGACTCAGCATCAGGACCGATTTACCCTGCTCGAGCACGTGAGAACGCGCAAAGGGATCCATACAAGCACACGCAGTTCAAGAAGACGAATTACTAGCGTTATATTACTGTATATCCAATTTAATGGATGATCTCAGCTTCTGGTAGTCGCATTTACTTTCACTTTTTTCCCCCCGACCCTGCATGAACATGCATACAAACAATAACACAAAACAATACGCAGTGGCGATGCATTTCATGCAGGCGGTTACAGGGACCTCTAATTGGCATTGCATATGTCATGAAAAAAAAAATAACAACATGAAGGGTGGTGAGTCTGTCTCCTCCAATCTACATCTGTTCAGGAGGCTAATTGATTTGGTTATTAATGAGTGTTGGTACTTATTTGTCCTACATTTTGGAACTGTGTACCGGTAATTTTGAAAGTCTGAAAAAAAGGGAAACTAAACGAAACTAAAAGGTGAAAAAATATATTCATGTATTAAAGTTCAGATTTTATACCCCCATATAATTGTTAATTTTGTAGTATCCTATCGTATGCTAAAATATTAGTATTATTTCTATTGATACAAATATCTAAATAATAGATTATAATGACTATTAGGACAAGAGGTTTGTTTTTTGTTTGTCTTTATGTGTGGCCCTGCGATTGACTGGCGATCAGTCCAGGGTGTACCCCGCCTCCCGCCCGATGACAGCTGGAATAGGCTCCAGCATCCCACGTGCCCCTAATTGGAGGATAAGCGACAAATTATGGATAGATGTATCGTGACAACATTTTAAGAAGCAAATTATATACAGGAAGTAATAATGAATAACCCCCACCACCACGTCCCTGACAAAAATCAGTGATTTTGAATACATTTGAGCCAAGCAAGAATCATCCATTTTCCTTCAAGACATTGAAAATCAATTCCACAATTGTGCCTCCGCCACATGATTTTTGTTCTGGTGAGCATCATTAAAAAATTAATATACTGAATATATATGATTACAAAAAAAATCTATACTAACTGAAACATCAGTCATTCCTTTGAATCTATATTTCACTGGAAAGTTGTCATACATTAAAGATACACGATCTAGCCTCTGAACAGATGAACAATTGGAAAAACCAAAGACAAAACATGAAACATGGTCAATTATAGGATCGAGGTTTGTATCAAGATCACAATACATGTGGAACAAAATCACAATGACCATGTATTTCAATGTTACTGTGATGCGGACTGTCTAGTTTTCAGGAGATAGAGCAGGTAGACTCTTTCGGGGTAGAGTGTGTGGTTCCATCAATCTGTAATGTAAAGCGTCATGGAGAAAAGAGACTATAACATGAGCTTGTCTTGACAAAGTGAGCAAAAGTGTTTCGTTTGTTTGATTGGGGACCTTTTTTTTCATTTTCATTACATATTCAACCTAACATCACACACTGCGGTAAAATCGTGACCGTCTCAGAGGACACTTCAAAAGACTTCAGACCTTTACAATTGAGTTAAAGTGAAAAAGAACATCATGTCATGTTTTGGTACGAATCGCGATATCCTGATACGTCATCCGCTCACTTGTTTCTTATTGGCTGCGCTTGAGAATTTGGACTGACAAACGTTACTTATAACCAATTGCATTTGTGCTACCTTTCGTGTTCCTCGTAAATATGCGAGATATAACTGGGACTGCTTATTGAGAGGATTGGTGAACCATTATTACCAGTCTAGTTTAACATAAATGTAATGTAACGAAACAAAGCTAAATGTGTCTACAATTAGTTTTCCAATTTCTTTCATCAGTAAATGTGTTTTTTCATCGATTCACCAATATCTGGATCGAACATGTTGTGAGACTCTTTATAACACAGTTACAAACCATGGATTGAAAAAACCTGTTTCAGTAGACCCAAAGAAGTAGTTTGAACAGATGAATTTTGAACGACATTGTCTTTAAGTCCTATATTTATGAGTAAGAGTGTAAAGTAGCATCATATCCATCATGTCAATCTATATTGTACTTGAAAACCATTGGGGGTGTATGAAATATACTGGTATTAAAGCCTCCCATGAGTAATTGCATTGCAGAGTCGTAGCTACAATTGTAGCTTCACAGAAGTGTAGCTATAATTCCTACAGATGGGTTTTTCCTCTGGGAAAAACATTTTTGTACTGTCTCTTATTAGATGGTGTTACTAGGTCTATATCGAATGTTTTTTTTATTGTTGATTTGATTTAATAAATGGCGTTGTTATTTCTATCTTACAATCATTTAAGACATTTTAATTAAATTTGCGTGCAAATATGAACGTGTAATGACAGCATGAATTTACCGTTTAAGGCTTTATAGTAGTTCCAATGGACCCTGAAGGCAGCACAAGGGTGCGTCCTCCTACCGTCAACCACACAGGGGCAGCCCTTCGCCTGTTGTCTGAATAGAACTTTATAAAGGTCAGCTTTCTTTGACTCCCAGGCTGCGGGAGGTTCAACCCGCACCGGTCTGTCCGCTGTGAAGTTGACCTCGACGTTCGCGGTCCGCGCTTTCCCCCCACCACCCGTCCTTTCCAACCGGGATATGCCATGCACTGAGATGTTGGACCTCAGTGGTGGCTGGAACCTGTCTTTTGCAGGGTGCGGGTTCCTGGGAATTTACCACATCGGAGTTGCCAGTTGTCTGCTGGAGAAAGCGCCGTACCTCGTCAGCGGAGCCACCAAGCTTTACGGAGCGTCCGCCGGTGCCCTCACCGCGTCAGTCCTAGCCAGCCAAGCTTCCATAAGTAAGACAGACCTTAGTTTGGTGCTACTTGAATTCGCACTTAATAGAGGTCCATCAGTGGATCAAAGGTTTTGAATAATGCGCTGTATAAGCTTAAAAAAATCACCATAGCTCATTATTTGCATATTGTCAGAATTCAGGGAGTGTATGTAGCGATGTGTTCTTGCCAGCCAGTCCCAAAGATGAATGATACTTGAAGAATTACTATTATTAATATTGGTTGCAGCTACTCACAGTTTCATTGTAAATTTAGATGAGTGTATTGTAACACATGTCGGCACTTGTTTTTATAAAACCACCCTCACATCTCGTTTTAAATGTGATCGAATCGCTGCATTTAATCCCCCAAAAGCAATCGCAGACCTTTATCTGCTTACTAGATGAGATACAAGTCATGCGTAATTAGTTCTGAAAGACTTAAGTTCAACATTTGGCTTTTTGTAAAGTTGATAAAGAGAGTCAGACATTAGACATGATTGATACATGTGTTTCTATTAAAACAAAACAAAAACAACAACAAAAAAATCATTGCACTGGGACCACTCAATCACAAGAAAACATGTCTTTATGTATTTTTTTCATGAATAAGACTTTGTAATTCTCATATTAGCTGCAGAGACCCACAATCGTCTAGTATGCCAACTTTATCAACTAACTGTCTTCTGTTAGCTTCACAGGAATATTGCTCTAGTTATGCTCCTGGCTGTGTGTTTTTGTTTGCAAACAACTGATTTTCTTTGATGTCACTGATTATGATTCCTGCTCCTGGGTCAAATGGGTTCTGTGTTTCAACTTTCTCTAGCAAAATGCTGTGAAGATGTGATCAAGGTGTCTAAAGAGGCCAGGAAGAGGAATCTTGGACCTCTTCACCCATCCTTTAACCTGGTCAAGGTTTTAAAATCAGGCCTGGATCGTGACCTACCGTCTGATGCGCATGTCCTGGCCTCCCAACGCCTGTGTGTTTCATTGACCAGAGTGTCTGATGGGGAAAACCAGCTGGTATCAGAATTCAGCTCCAAAGAAGAACTAATTCAGGTTTGGGGCCATGGTGGGGACAGGTTGTCTTTTAACTGTTTTTATTTTATTGTATCAAGGTCCATACAATGAATGCTAACTGTCTTAAAGTATTTAAAGATGGTATTTACCAAATGCCTTGAAGCTTCACCAAATTGAAATAAAGTTAGGCAGAAAAGTTCACAATAAGGTGGTATAATGTACAAATAACAGTTTTCCAGTCCTTTTTAACATCTCATCAGAGGTAACGCTTTTTCAAGGTTTGGTCCAAACGAGATATTTTCAAAGCAAACACAATTTCTGTTTGATGTACTTTTTTACAAAATATTGTAACTCCTACCAGAGTGGTTTTGATAATGAGCAAGACCAAAACAAGCAATAACAATTAGTCTCAGGAAACCCACATCTGCAAGATAAAATTCAGCACATAGTCACAGTAATTACTCTTTCATTTATTTATCTGTCACAAAAAGCTGAACGTGGAGAAGTTACGACAACTAGTTTTGTGTTCCATCTTTTTGGAGAGTTTTGTGGGGGGAAAACAGACAATATTTTGTAAACTACAATGTGATCAAGAAGAATGCAATGCACGGGAACCTTACATAATCTCATGCAAACATATAAAACTCACACAATTTATGCATTACTAGGTTGAACAATTTTAAATGTGTGCAACATGTCTTGAAATCAAAACAAGGATTTTTTAAAATAAATTTTCAGTTAACACAGTCACCTCAAATATAGGTTGGAGTCGGTCAATGAATAGATTCCTCTGTTAGTTTTTCATCATAATGTACAGTATACGTCACACAATTTGGGCAGTTGTGTGGTTATAAGAGTTATGTAGATGTTGACAGAAACACTGATATCTAAGAGAAAGTAATTCCTATTCCTCGCAGTGAAGCAAGGGTGGATGATAAGACAAACAGGCTAAAAATTACATTTGCGTTTGGTTTGAAATCAACATTAGAGTGTGTTCCGTCACAGGCACTGATCTGTAGCTGTTTCATTCCCGTCTACTGCGGGCTGATTCCACCATCTTTCCGAGGAGTGGTAAGTGACTGTGCTTCAATTGTTTCCAATCTTGTCTTGTCTTGTCTTACTTCTTTTGAGATGGGATAAAATCCATGAAATAAAATACATTACAGTTTGCTCCAAAAGATGACTCGAGGGTCCCTAGTCAAATTTAGCAGGGGGACTTTCTGTGTTGAGTTTGCATCTTTTCCACACAAACCTCCAGATTCTCTCCAGTTTCATCACACAGGTTCATTGGACACCCTTAATTGGACAGATGTATGAATGAGAAAGTAATTGATTGTTTGTCTCAACATGTGGTTGTGTGATTGACTGATGACTGGGCCAGGGTGTACCCTGCCTCTCACTCAATAACTGGGATAGTGTAAAGCCCTTCCACAACCCAGAGTGCAGGATGAGCCGTATAGACAACGAATAAAGAATGAGTGAATTAATTTTTTCCTATGATAATGAAACTGCGGAGATAAATATCAGTAGCAAACAGAAGAGCAGCAATAAATACAGTGGAAATGACAGATATCCCACAAAAAAGTTGTGTGGAGGTCCTGGGATTGCAGTGATCAATTAGTTGATATTTTACTGATATGTTGAGTTTTTAAGGCCAACGCTGTCAGCAACTAGGGACACTAAAATGCAATGAGGAAAATAAAGGTCAAGGTGCAAGACATTTATGTGATAGTGTTCTATGACTCACCCTGCCATTAACACATTCATAAGAAAATGGGTTACCCTCAGTTTGGCTCATCAACTCTGCAAGGACAGATTGACAGTGACCTCATCAAATGGGTTTAGAGTAGGTGGGTGTGTGTGTGCTGCACTTGCATCTGACTGGGAAGCAGTAATCCTATTCCCTGTCACAGGTCATACACATGCATGATTTTGTCAGACAGACTTAGATAAAATCATGCATGCCAGAATTTCCTCCCTTGTTACTCCTGCATTTCCAGATGAATTCTACTTCGTTGTCTTTACAATGAACATATCAAATTTTGCATGCCCCCGTCTTCTAATGAATCATCACCACAGTGCCTGATGATTTTAGTTATTCAATATGCCAGACCTTTTGTAGCACATTGATTTCAAGAGCCATGATTTCTGCCACAAAAGCTATCTGGCCTGGTGGTGGTGTGTATTTTTCTTTTTCTTCTTGTTTGGTTTCCCTTTGTAAACAAATGTACATGCAGGTTTTGAAAAGAGGAAGCCCCACTTATTGTACATCCTGATGTAAATTCCTATTTTGACATGATGTGAAAAAAATAATTCTACAGTGAGAAGAAACATCTCTTCTCTTTAAAACAATATTTCTACCTAGTCATTTAAATCTATGTGTATATTGAAGAGTTAAAAAAAAACAGCTTAGAAAGGGTGTCAAGCTTGGGAGGCAATAGACTTGCAATATTCCAGTTGCAATTTTTAATGTGAGGGCAGGACAGCACAATCTTATACTCATAAATATTACACGAAAATATAAGCAAATTAAGGAAGCATGGTGTTGCTTATTGTCATTCATCTATCCATCCATTCTCTACGTCTTTATCAGACTTAGGGTCGCGGGGGTAGCTGGAGCCTATCATGGCTGCCATCGAGCAAGAGGCAGGGTACACCCTGGACTGGTCGACAGTCAATCGCAGGGCCACATATAGAGTCAAACAATCATTCTTTCCCTCATTCACACACAAGGGCAACTTTTCCAATATTTTCCAATTAACCTCATTTTTTTGGGACTGTGGGAAGAAACCAGAGAACCCAGAAAAAAACCAGCGCAGACAATGGAAGAACATGCAACCTCCACACAGAAAGGTCCCCCTGTCAGAATCAGTTGAAAACATGTGTTCATAATCATAACCTTTTAATTAATAACCGAGCCAACTGGGACAGTGCACTAGGCCACCCAAGCAATGGGGTTCCTGCAATTACCCATCAAACCTGGAATCATTCTGTTCTTTTTTTGTATCTTCTATTTTAATTCAAACAGCAAATTGATCCAAGTCCCAGTTCGTCCATCCAAGTATAGATACATTACTGTAGTTTTTTTTGGTCAATTTTAATATCAATCCTATTCAGAGTTATGAGTCTAGTTGTCCTACTCTCTAAGAGCCTGCTGTGCTTCATTTCTAATATGTATGTTGTGGTTGCAGGTAATCATAAACCATAGTAATCATAAACCATAGATGTTTTTTATGAATTTATTGATATTAAATATATTTAATTTTCATAAAATTCTTAATTACGAAGACTTGAGGCCTTTTTCTTTTCAAATTTCTGTCTACTTATTCCTCAGAACAGCTGTTGCCATTTTTCTCAGCATTATTGAATTTTCAGACCAGTGATATTTGACCTGTGGTGGTGCATGTTTTTGTAACTAATACATTACCATAATTTAGAAAATCTGTATTAGTTTAATAGAAAGAGAGATATCTTAATTTTCAGATTTTAAAAATCGTACCGTCAGGATTTCTTTATACCCTTGTGTATTGTAATACCATCCTGGCATTTGAGTCAGAGCCTTAATTTTACAGTCATATCCATACAGTGAGTAAAATTGCTATTTTTTTGATTGCCAACACACAGCCCTGTTTTAATCTTTTTTTCCCCTAAAAAATAACTGCTGAATATTGTTCCTTTAGAGTTTTTAAAACTAATTGTAAAGAAGAGAAATTGCAATAATTATGACACAACTATGAATTCTCTGAACAAACATAATGAGTTTGTCTAATGTGACATTAGGTGGAGGTAGTGCGATCGCCCCTGGAACCGAACATTCCTCATTCGATTTGCGGGTCCTCCTGGTGTGTCGAAATCTTGTTGAGCAAGACACTGAACTCCTAACATGTTCCCCTGGCGCTGCTAGGTGACAACCAACTGCTCATGGTTCATCCATGATGGGTTAAATGCAGAGAACGAATTTCCCCACAGGGATTAATAAAGTATGCATTTTTATTATTATTATAAAACGTTGGATGTGAATCCATGGGGCTTTTCCCTAATCTCTTATCACCTGAGATCACTTGTGCTGAACATAATCAGTTGAGAATAGTTTTGATATGGTTAGAGAGCAACATTAGTCCAAAACAGTTCCAGATACCTGAATAAACTTTATTATTATTATAAAATGTTGGATGTGAATCCATTAGGCTTTTCCCTAATCTCTTATCACCTGAGATCACTTGTGCTGAACATTATCAGTTGAGAATAGTTTTGATATGTTTAGAGAGCAACATTTGTTCAAACCAGTTCCAAATCCCTGAATAAACTTGAGAAGCCTCTCGTATGAAAGGTGAATAAAACAAGTCCATTTGACAATGATTAACCGAGACCTGGAACCATGACCGTGAACCTTCATAGATTAGTTGGGTAGTTTGGTGATATGTTTGGATTTTTAGAGGCCATTTTGTTGAAGGAAAACTACATTTCTTAAGAGTGGGTGTACAGTTAATGAAAATTACATGTTTAATTCCCCGTTTCCCTTATAAGGGGGAAAACTATAAAGGCTTGTCAGGGGAAGGGTCAGGGCCATAATACAGAAGGTTCAGGTACAGGATTCTGGTTCAAGCTATCAAATCTTAAATCTAATGATGGGATTTATTGGAAAATTAAATTGGCAGTATCTACAGTATCTGCCACTATCTTGGCTGTTCAACACAGAGAACACAGTGTACCCTGGGAGCTGTGTGTCACAGAACAGCCAAACCGATTCCTGCAGGCTGTTATGAGTGTTTTTCTGTCAGCAAACTACCCCTCCTGCTGTGACTCACCATCTATGTATAGTTATTCATTAACGTGAGGCCTAAGATTTCATGCCTGAATATCATTGGGTGGAACACACATATATAAGGACATATATAAGAGAGCAGAGTTTTTGTGCTCCACAACTAGACCATCTAAAAAATTTGACCTTATGGACTGGAACTCGCATATACTGCAATGTTGTAAAAACACAGTCATAAAATGACAGTCCTTTTAGGGGAAATGTATAAATTAACCATTAAAAGAGCACTGTGTTAGCTTGGGAATCAAACCAGGACCATTGACTCCGTTTGAAGAGCAGGTATCCCGCCAATATGAACGTTGGCGGTTAGAGTCCAGGCCCCTCCTGCCTGCATGCCAAAGTGTCACTGAGCAAGACAATGGTTGCTCCTGGTTGGTCCCAATGGTCTGGCTAGACCCTTTCATGGCAGCCTTGCTGCCATTGGTGTTTAAGTTTGTATGTGTGTGTGAATAGATTAATTTAATCCAGTGTAAAAGGGCTTTGAAACTGCAAGGTAATAAAAGCACTACATAAGAGCAGATCATTAACCATTTAACATGAGCCACATCATGTTCAGACAAGCTAATAAGCTAATGCTCTGCAGATGTCCTCTTTCCTATGGTTTCGTTGTGGTTTCACATGTATGTCATGGTTACAAACTGTAGTTAAGGAGGAAATAACCGCTAAAATGATCACTAGAATGCTCTTAAGTGAGCTTCAGAGATAAACAATACTAAAAATCTCTAAAATCAGGTAATCAGACACTTTGGGATGAATTTTCATTGATTTACTCATAATCTTTACCACACATCCTGTACACAGGGTCAGAGGGGAACTGGAGCCTATCTCAACTGTCAAAGGACAAAAGGAATGGGGGATGTGGCCTATCTTTTACTCTTCTTTATTTTTCTTAACTTTAAGTTCCAAATCTTGATCAAATAAACTTGGTTCTATTCAACATAATTTCAATCTCATTGTGGTGTACATTAGAGATATTAAATGGTTCAAGAGTTTGCACAAAAATCCTTTTGTTTGCCTACAATTAAATATGATCATATAAGACTCTTGAAATATATACAGATATACCAAATACTAGATTATGTCATGGTGTTTCTTGCTACCCGGTAAAATTTTGAAAATGAAAAATAATCAAAAAACATTTACTGTGACTAACTGTGTGTTAAGCATTTCTGAATGGCATCTAGATTCCTCCATTCTGATAGTCCTGACCTCCATATCTGACCTACATCCTTTCACCCTGACTCTTCCCCAAACAGCTTCATCTTTTTGAAAGTAATTAGCCTGCTGTCAGAACTGCCAAACTCATAGTCATTTTCAGAATCAGGTTAAATTCCATTTTCACAAACTTTGTATCTGTCAAAAATTAACAAAGCCCTCCATCCAATTAAATACATTTGAAAAGGTTGAGTACTACATTAAGGTAGAGCACATCATCATAAACCCTGCTGTTCTGAGTTCAGAGCAAGAATTAAACCTAGAATATTTTTTTAAGAAGAGCTCACAATCATGCTTTGATTGGTAAAAAAAAATCACCCATCATTTTCATTTTCATTTTACAGTCCTTACAGGATTCAACCCTATCCATATGATAAATCAGCAGCTCTTATAAAGATCTTTTGTTGTTAATTTACCAATTTAAATCACTTTTCCAACTCTTGCGGACACCCATTCATACTTGTGGCAAAGTGGGCTCATGCGCTAACTCCCCTCTTCCATCTCTTGCCCAAGCACCCTCCAGAACAGTCTCTGGATAAACCAATGACAAAAGACTGCTTTTCTACCACATGTGCCATGTTATTTAAAAAGTGTTTGTTTTCAATAACTAGATGTGTCCAGCACATTCACTTGCTCAGCCCCTCAACTCATTCTTACCTTAATCACAAAATGAGAAAAGTAGACACAAACCTTTTCACACTGACTTACACTGAAACATGTGCACTTAAAAGCAAGGGCAATTGAAAATTTCCATTGTGCATATTTATAAGACGCATTTAGATCAAGTGTCTCTTTAGCGATAAACTGGTAATCAGGCATCATGGGTATAGCAGTCCACCATCATTTGTCAAACCAAAGTTTTGGGTTATTGCCAACTTGTTTATGTCTTTTTTTCTGTTACCCTATGTTACCAGATATGAAGAAGAGATAGCACCTCCATGATAAAGTAATTGCTATATTTACTTTAAACAAAAACAGACAAAATCAACTCAATCCTTTAAGTAAGATACCTTTTAGTTGCGACCAAAAGATCAGAGTAAGAAGTGCATAGTTATAATCATATTTAGGTCTGCAAAATGTCAAATTGCATTGTATCCAATACCATACTGTTTAACTATGCAATTAACTGTGTGACCCTACCGACCCTTGCCCTGTTAGAGTATGTAGGTTCATGGTTCATGGAGCTGTATGTGTCGGAATTTTGTGAAGACCTGATTTTAATGGTGTTCTCCACATTGTCTGGCAGACGGACACATGTAGACTCAGATAAGGCAAAGAGATTGTCTGATATAGAGTGCTTGAAGGCCTTCCATTTGGAAGCCATTGGATTATAGACTTAGCGGATGAACTTCTATTTTGAAAGTGGCCCTTGTTCACTTCTCAAGCTGAGCAAAGGTTTCTGGATACAAAGAAGGCGTTATATGGGCTATTTTTAACTACTACATTGAAAAATATACCAACTTTTGTTGGACTGAGACCTGCTCCAAACATGAAATGACAAAGATTATTTGAATTTTACAAGTGAAAACTGCAATGTCATCAGATTGAGTATTTAAACAGGTAAACAGTGTCCTGCCTTGTGTCTCAAGCGATATGTGGATGGAGGGATTAGTGACAACCTGCCACAGTCGGAGCTGAAGAACACCATCACCATCTCGCCATTTTCAGGGGAGAGTGACATCTGTCCCCGTGACAACTCCACCAGCTTCCATGAGCTGCGCTTCACCAACACCAGCATCCAGATGAATCTAGGCAACATGTTCCGCCTCAGCAGGGCCCTGTTTCCACCAGAACCCAAGGTAGGTAAAATGCCTCATTCACAAGCACTTTTTTTTTTTTCAGAAAATCCAAAGGTTACTTTTTAAATTGTACAACAAAAAAAGTCAAACGAAACACCAAAGAATAACAATTCAAAACTGCTTTTGTACCTCTGTTGGTAAAATAAGATGTGCTTGATGGTGTTTGAAGATTTTGTTCTTACATTTGCAGGTTAGTTCAAATGACTGTTTTAACTATTTTTGTATTGCTCCTTATTACCTTTTCCATATGTTGAAAGCCTTGTTTTTCATGAAGTTTTAGATTAGAGCTGAATGGTGCAGAAGGGTTCTTTCCCGATTCCCTGAAACACTGTTTAGTTGAGAATTTCTGCCCTGGATAAAGATTACTTTCACTTCAAACTCCAAAGATCTGTTCAACTAACACCATTCCAAGTACATAAGTAATTACAGTGCTGACAGATGTCTTGAAGCCACATTTAAAAGCATGATTAAATCTCATGCTACAAATTCTGCATCAAGGCATCTGCCTTTTTAGAAGGTAGTGCACAAATTGAGCATTTTGAATTTCATAATTGAGCTAAGATATCCTTCAGTGTGTTTTTATATACTCAGACTCATCCTTATGTGTATTTTGATGTTGTTTTGATCCCACTATTATGTAACCATGAACCTCTTAATACATTCCAAGAAGGGAATTACTTTTCTGTACCCAACATTTGAAAATTAATTCCTTGCTATTTATTCACATGTGTCAGACAGGATTAAGATATTCAGACCCATGACCCCCTGCTTTGAACATTCTGACCAGGGGACAGACTTTTGACACCAGCTGACATCAGAGTGGTTTGTCTTATGCAACAAGCCAAACAGATAATAGTAGTATGTCTGTTTTAAACCAAATTGATAGCAAATAGGAGATCTGTGTCTTGTTGATTTCTTAACCAGCGTGTAAATCCAAATTAAGTCTGCTCAGTGCAGCTTCTCATATAAGCCTTGGGCTACTCTCAAATGCCAAAAACAAGGTAGGTTAACCGAATGGTCTATAGGTTTGAATGACAGACTGAATAGTTTTACATGCATGTCTCTATAACCAGATACTCACCCTATACCCTATACCCTATACTATATAATCATATATTTTAAGATATCCAAACGAAAATGTTTACTTTAGAAATATGTGTTCCCGTTTATCAAACCTCATAGTGTTTCAGTTTAAAACCCCGATTACTGTCATACACAGAGGCTTAAGACAGTAACATTATGCAGCTTTTGATTAATCCCATGTACATTCGCTTGAAAGATTATGGATTTTTTAAGAAGTAAGTCGAACTTCTTTTTAAAGTTGAAAAGCTATGGACCTCTTTGTGAGAAACAAAAATATGGTAACGATAAACCATCTTCTTTTACCTTGTTGGCTACTCCCGTCAGGGGTCACCACAGTGAATCAACCTCCTCGATGAACACGTTTTCACTCCCAATGCATCAGTTGCCAGACAAATGTTAAAGGTTCCCTTAGCGTCAGATACTGACACATTACACCCCCCTTTCTCGTCATTTTTTGACAAACTTGGAGCTTCATGTCTGCATTAATATCTGTATCTGTATTTTAACCTAACCTAAATAAAATCGGAGGTTGTATTTTCCACATCTTTCTGTTCTAAATGAAAGTCATGTTCCTCCATTGACACTGCACCTGATAATAAAAGCTTCTCCATGTTCGTAGAAAAATTATGAGAAAGGGGTGCCTAACGCATCAGTATCTGACAAATGCTTGGGAGTGACAATGTGTAGCCTCCATCTAGCCCTATATTCTGTATCCTCTTCTCTCACACCAACCAACTTCATGTCCTCTTTCACTACATCCATTAATCTTCCCTTTGGCCTTCCTCAACACCTCCTGCCTGGCAGTTCCAACCCCAGCATCATTCTATTAATATATTCAATATCCCTCCTCTGAACATGACCGAACCATGTCCGTCTGGCTTCTCTGACCTCATCTCCAAAACATCTAGCATGTGCTGTCCTCAACCTCAAGGACTCAACATCATCCCTGCTACCTCAAGCTCTTCTTTCCTATCTTTTCCTCAATACCACCATCCCCAAACCATACAGCATCGCTGATCTCACCACTATCTTGTGCAACTTTTTTTTTCATTCTGACTGATACTCTTCTGTCATACATTACCCCACCTGTTCTCTGCTCTCACTACAGATTGCAATGTCATCTGCAAATATCATGGTCCATGGAGATTACTGTCTAACCTCATCCATCAGCCAGTCCGTCACCACTGCAAACAAGAAGGGGCTCAGAGATGACCCCTGATGCAGTACCACCTCTACCTTGAACTAAACTATCGCACTTATAGCACACCTCACCACTGTATCACAGCTTGCATGCATGTCCAGCATCAGTCTAACATACGTCAGTGCCACTCCAGACTACATCATACGTACCATAGTTAATGTCTCTCATAGTTCACCCTGTCGTATTTCCCTCTGTTCTCTCTGACCTCTGTACATCTCTACCAGCATGCCTAAAGAAAATACTGCATCTGTAGTACTTTTTTGAGGCATGAAACCATACTGCTGCTCAAAAATGCTGACTCCTACTCACAGTCTGGTTTCCACTACTCTTTCACAAAATTTCATTGTATTGCCCATCAACTTTATTCATCTATTGTTACCGCAATTCTGCACATCTCCCCTATTCTTAAAAATGGGCACAATCACACTTCTTCTCCACTCATCAGGCATCTTCTCACTGTCTAAGATCCTGTTGAGTAATCTTACCAGGCACTCCACTACCGCCTGCTCGAGATATTCCCATACCTCCATAGGTATATCACCAGGACCAACTGCGTCTTCATCCTCGACAATGCCCTCCTCTACTCACCTTTACTAATCTCTGCTACTTTATGGTCCACAATAGTCACCTCTTCTACCCTGCCCTCTCTTTCAATTTCCTCATTCATCAGCTCTTCAAAGTACTCTTTCCATTCTCCCATCATTCGTTTGGCACCTTTCAATGCCCTTTTCCTCTCTATCCCCTATTACCCAAACCTGCTGAACGTCCTATCCATTTCTATATCTCTGTCTTGCCAACGTGTATAAATCATTCTTTCCCTCTTTACTGTCCAACCAAGCATACAAGTCATCATACGCCCTTTGTTTGGCCTTTGCTACATCTACCTTTACCTTGCGCTGCATCTCCCTGTATTCCTGCCTGTTCTCTTCAGTCCCACTTCCTCTTTGCTAACCTCTTTCCCTGTATATACTCCTGTACTTCCTCATTCCACCACCAAGTCTCGTTATCGATATTCCTTTCTGACAACACACCAAGTACTCTCCTACCTGTCTCCCTGTTCACATTAGCTGTTGTTTTCCAGTCATGCTGAAGCTCTCCCTGATCATCCATAGCCTTTCCCAACTCCTCCCTGAAAACCAGACAAAACTCCTCCCTATTCAGCTTCCACCACTTTGTCCTCTGCTCTGCCTTTGTCCTCTTGGTCTTTCTTGTTACGAGAGTCATCCTACAAACCACTATCCTATGCTGTATGGCTACACTGTCACCTCCCACTAATGTCACTGATCTCCTTCAGATTAAATCGTATGTACAAGATCTGGTCCACCTGTGTCCTCCTACCTCCGCTCGTATGAGTCACCCTATGTTCCTGCCTTCTCTGGAAAAAAGTATTCACTGCAGTCATTTACATCCTTTTTGCAAAGTCTTCCACCATTTGTCCCTTCTGGATACCAAGCCTGTCCATCACGTCATCATCATTTCTATTGCCAGCAACAACGTGTCCATTGAAATATGCACCAATTACCACTCTCTCCCCTTATGCATCACTTCACCTAACTCTCTCCAGAAATTCTCCTTCTCCTCTAACTCACATCCTGCCTTTGGGGCATAGCCACTAACAACAATGAGCATCACACCATCAATTTCCAGCCTCATACTCATTGGCCTATCTGTCACTCTTTCACCTCCAGAACATTCCTAACAAACTTCTCCTTCAAGATAGCATCTACTCCATTTCACTTCCTTTCAATACCATGATAGTACAACTTGAAAACCTGCACCAAAGCTTCTAGCCTTGCTACCTTTCCACCTGGTTTCCTGGGCACACACAATATCCACCCTCCTTCTCTGCATCATGTCAACCAAGTCTCTAGCGTTTCCTTTCATCATGCCAAAATTCAAAGGCTCTACCCTAAGTCCCAGACTCTTACCTTTCCTCTTCTCTCTCTGCTTCCAAACACCCCTTCCTCCTCTCTGTCTTCAACTTACAGTAGCCCAATTTCCTCTGGTACTCTGTACGTTATCAGTACCAATGGAGGTTGTTGTTAACCCAGGCCTTGACCAATCCGGTTTGAGATTCGTAGGTTCAATTTGCATATTTTGTTTGGGCACAAGTTTTATGTCCAGGATGCCCTTCCTGACACAACCCTATGCATTCGTCCGGGCTTCGGACTGGCTCAAAAGACACTGGCTTGTGCCTCCCCGAGGCTGCATTTACAACAACGATAAATACTAATATTAAAAAGTTGGCCAAAGTTAAGTATCTTTGAGTTCATATTTTCAATTGTGCACACATGTACAATGTGTACCACTCAACAGGTATTGGCGGAGATGTGTCAGAGCGGTTACAAAGATGCACTCCGCTTCCTTGAAGAAAACAGTGAGTATTCCACTTTTGTGTTGTCATGGTGATTTTCTAATGCCATGACATTAATTACATTGATAGCATTCACATCCACCTCTATCTTCACTGAACTTCATGTTTTATTGTTTACAATAAGACTTGCTGATGCTGGAAGATCCCACCACTGGCCCTGCCTTGTCAGAGAGCCTCCCCAGCTGCTGCTGTGAGCAAACAGAAACTAGGAAAGAGTGGGTCTTGCGAAGGCTTCGTCTTCTGCAGAAACAGCACTGGTGGATGGATGAACGGATTAATCTGCCTACACCAATCAAGAAAGGTGTGTTGTTAATCATATTTTTTTGTAGCGTCTTCTTAAAATTATATTGCACAAATTGTTTGGCAGTATTGCCACTTTGACCTACATGTAAATAGATTGGTAGTGTCCAAGCAGGCTGGCAACCTGCTTATTGGAAGAAAATAGAGTTCAAATCAAGGTCAGTTAATTTCAAACTCTCAAGAAATCAATAGCTTTTTAACTTTCACAAAGAAGGTATCCTCCTGCTCCCAAAAATCCATTGCCTTTTGTGATCAAACATGATTTTTATAAAGAATGAAGGTCACAATCTACTTTGTGATCTATCTTACACCCGATGCTGAGTACATGTGCTAAAAGGAAATGGGGGACAAATTTCTGATGTGTTACACTGATGTTATCACAAATACTCCCATGATTTATTTAGACTATGTCTTTGTGCCTTTTGAAGCCATGATTATTTGTTTATCATATTAATTGTTTTTTTACACAAGCCAAAGGGATATTTACCATATGCCTTAAGTGGTTTCTCAAACTTTTTAGGTCATGTATTTCTTTCTGTAGCTCATATAGGTGCACAACCTGCCTTTGATAAACCCTAGGTAATGTTTAAAACGATACACCGTAGATACAACAAAAAGGCCCTTTATTGACTCATTAAATGTGTGTGTGTGTGTGTGTGTGTGTGTGTGTGTGTGTGTGTGTGTGTGTGTGTGTGTGTGTGTTTATCAGTGTTCTGCGAGGCTTGCAAAGACAAATCAGGTTTGTATGCCAAGGTGTCTTGCATGCTGCCCATGAGATTGGCCTCCTACATGCTCATGCCCTACACGCTTCCTGTCCAATCAGCATACTCAGTGGCCCAGAGGTGAGTAGAACATGTTAGTATATTTGGGAGAGGCATTACCCTTCCACAAATCTCACGACAGGATTTGGACATCTTGCCAAACATTAGTGTGCCTCCGATTTCTTTTCTGTTAGATTCGTTGAGTGGATCCCAGATGTGCCAGCAGACTTGCGATGGCTGTGTGGTGTGGCAAGTAACGTGTATAAACAAACTTGGAAAGGATCACCATCCTACTCAACGAGGTGATGCAGTCAGCTGTTAAACGCAAATGAACATTTTAAACTTCTTCATGCCTATCCATCTGTATCATTGGTGTTGTCAAG
Organism: Fistularia tabacaria; assembly: GCA_901007705.1. NCBI lineage: Eukaryota > Metazoa > Chordata > Actinopteri > Syngnathiformes > Fistulariidae > Fistularia > Fistularia tabacaria. The sequence goes on along the minus strand of CAAKHD010013252.1, from coordinate 57,852 downwards.
CTTGAAAGATATCAGCCATACGTATGACTGCCTTCTTTTAAATAGTAGTGTGTGATATGTTTTGTAATGCTCAAAGTAATTAAAATTCTGTTTTAAAATTATGAATAATGAATCTCTATCCAATTTGCTTGTGTTTTACAGTGATTCTGGCCTACAGAAATGCTTGAGTGCCCCTACTCCGTCAACAATGGTTGAAAACCCCATTGAAAAAGACAATCTGCCTGCTCTGTCCTCTCTAGACCTCCATGGTAACTACTGGGAGATTCCTAAATCTACCTCATTTTCCTCTTCGTCCCACCATTCCCCTCACATTTCCCCCTCTTCTCTGCAACAACTTGGTTTCTTTGTGGGCTGCAAAGATGACACATGAACGCTCATGCCTTGTTCCTCACTAAAATGGTCTTTGAAGAGTTTCTCTTTTTTTTTACCTTTTTTGAATTACCTAATGGTAAATAATAACAGTCAATGGAGAATTTAGTAAAAATGTTTACAGACATACAGACGACTTCTGAACACTCCAGTCACTAGTTACTATTGCTTTCATATGTGCACTAGAGGACTATGTCTTAAGAGTCAGTGACATGTTTAAAGACCTGTTCAAGTTATAGCACTGAACTACCTGTTTATTTCAGATGTTTTAAGTGCAGTACATATTTTATTAGAGTTCCTTAAATCAATATTCCTTTGGGTATGCCTGGGTCCGTTTCAGTTTTGTCTGTCAAATCTACTGTTTTAACCAGTTTAATTTGATCCAAGCCTGCTGATAGTACATGTGTTATGACATATTTTGATAATTCTGTGTCAATGCATACATCACTGTTATTGCAACTTCTGCTGCAATCATAATAAGTTAAATGTCAACAAGTGCAATTGCCCCACCGTGGGACTAATAAAGGATAATCTTATCTATTATCTGATTTTATTCATGTTGTGTTTGTTTAAGACAAGACTGATTGAGCCACTACCGTTTATGCGAATGAACTCAAGACGTTATCTGCCAAGTCACATGAACAAAATCAGATTTTTGGCAGACAGGAGGATGTGCCGAAAATACTTAGTTTATTAAGGAGTGTGTTTGGTTTGGGTAATGAAAAGAGGCCTGGTCTAAATCCTAGGCAATTTTTCCCATTTTTTCAACCCCCTGCATGTTTTTGGACTATGGGAGGAAAACAATGAAACCAACGCAGACATGGGGAAAACATTCAAACTCCCCACAGGGTCCTTCTTGCTGTGAGGCAGAGCTGCCAACCACTGCACCACCGACCCCCCCCTGAGGTGGAAGCGCCAACCACTGCCCCAACATGCCACCCACTGAGAGCCGGTCCTAACTGCTAAATAGCACAATCGTGAGGGGTTAACGCATTGGTTCACGGCACTTACCCTGAATAGCGACATTTCAGCTTGCCACCCCCAGACATCACAGGTGGGCAGAGTCCCTGTTTTCTGACGATGAAGGTAAACCTCACATTTGTGTGACTTCACATGTTGCTTTTCTGCCGACTTTGAAAAGCAGAAAATCAGTTTTGGGCTGCTGAGTAATCCATTTGCTGTTGACATGGAAAAAGCACCTGTAAACATCCAACTTGAGCTGATGGACCTCCAGTATAACGGCATACTTAAAGCAAAGTATGACTCTTGGTCTCCACAGTTCCCCCTCAGTTCATCCTTCAAACATTGACCTAACTGCCTACGAGCTGTTAAAATGCTCTGCATGTTTGGTATCACAAGCCTGTTCGAGTATTTTACCCTGCAATGAAGCTGGACAAAACTGCACACAGACTTTGTCTCACTGATGCACACCTCCACACTATCGTCAGAGTTTGCACTGCTGACAACCAAGCCCCAAACACTAGTGAATTTGCAAGCCAGGAATAGATGCCAAGCATCTAGCGAGGACAAAATGTCACGAGAGAAAACGAAATGGCTTGTGTTTTTTGTTTGTTTGTTTTATAGGGTTTTGCAGATTTCCTGAAATCGACTTTATATCTACTTTATATTTGGAATATTCTCATTATGCTTGATTACTTAGGAAAAGGACAAGTGAACTAAAAACTTAACTCTTTAAATCTTTGTACTATACGTTCATACAGCTACAGACCTGATAGATGTTTTTTTTGTTTTGTTTGGGGTTTTTTGCAAGGGGCTGCATATAGTTTTTTTTTCCTTTTACAACACAATGGGATGGGAAACAGCAGCAATGTATGGTCCTAAATGTGGTCCCTTAAATCATGATGTTTTTTGTAATGTGATCACAAAAATAAAAATGTATCCTTTGGGGGGACTAAAGCCAATTTTCCCCTTGAGCTGATCGTAAACCCAGATAAATGTAGAGGGCTGTGTCAAAAAAGACATCATATGTAAAAAATATGCCAGACTAAATATGCAAATTGAACCTGTGATAACCTATACGGTACTGGTTGTTGGCGAAACATTGACAGTGCTAGAAGTGTGATGGGAAGATGTGAAGACAGGGAATGATGATGATTGAGGAAAATGGGAGAGAGCAAAGAGTAGAGGAGGTGACCATTGTGGACCATAAAATAACAGAGATTATCGAGAGTGGAAAGGCAGTTGTTATTGATGATATACCTATGGAGGAAGTGTCTAGGAGAGGTGGCAGTCAAGTCAAGACTAGATCATTCAACATGATCCTGGAGAGTGAGAGGATGCCTGAGGAAAGGAGGAGAAGAGTGCTGGTGCCAATTTTCAAGAACAATGGAGATGTGTAGAATTGTGGTAACTATGGAGGGATAAAGTTGAAGAGCGATACAATGAAGTTATTTGAAAGACTAGTGGAAGCTACTGAGCATTTGTGAGCAGCAGTTTGGTTTTATGCCTAGAAATACTACAACAGATGCAGTGTTTGCTTTTAGAATGCTGACAGAAGTTCAGAGGTGGTTGTACCTTTGTAGAAATCTGGAAAGACCTAAGACAGGATGTCCTGAGAGGAACTGTGATACTGTATGAGAAAGGCTGGACTGGCTGAGAAGTTAGTGGTACAGGACATGTATGAGAGCTAAAAGACAGCGGTGAGGTGTGTTGTAGGTGTGACAGTGGAGCTCAAGGTTGAGATGGGACTGCATCTGGGATCAGTTTGGAAGTCCTATGTTTTGGCTTGGTAATGGACAGCATGAAATATGAGGTTTGTCATCAATCACCATGGACTATGATGTTGGCAGATGACATTGTGATCTGTTGTAAGGGAAGCAGGTTGAGGAAACTTTCAAGAGGTGGAGGTATACCTGGTATATCTGGAAAAAAGAGAAATGAAGGTTAGCAGCACCAAGACAGAATACATGTGTGTGAATGAGAGGAACCCAAGCTTAATGGTGGTAGCTACAGGCAGAACAGTGTTAAGTTGAACTCATTCAGCCTGTAACAAATCACAGATGAGTTCATTGATCAGGTGAAGGAAGGCAGTATGACTTTTCCAAGCTCTGTCTGATCAAATAGAATTGAATTCTGTGAGCATGGATACAGGAGTCACACAGCTGTGGGTTCTCTGCCATCCACCCGCAGGTGGGTGATACCGCATAAGAACCCTGATCATTATTACACATATGATTATAAAGGTTTCAGGGGCGGTTACAGTTGCCCTTCACGTCCTTATTTGGTGTTGATGATTATTGCCATGGCTGTTGTTATCTTCTACCCAATCGCTCGCTCCAGACATCCTGCTAGACAGCCAGCCTATTCACATTTCTTCCATCAGTTAGGCTCTACAGGAATCTGAAAGCAAGAACAAAGAGACTTGCCAACAGGTTTTTCGTACAGGCCATCAGACTGCTGAACTCCCCACTGACTGCTAACACAGCACAAGTGCCAAATTTACTCCCCCCTCAATAAATTAGAATTGTTTATTTTTCCAGTTAGTATTTATTAATTACTTGTTAAGTACTTACCCCTTTAACTGTTTTTTGTATGTCTCTTTAAACTGTCTCCCATACTGTTGTGTGTTGTTGTATTGTCAAGTGTAATCGTCAGTGATTTTGTTGCCATTTGTCTGGTGTGAAAGGAGCAAACAAAGTAAGAAATTTGATTGCATTGTCTGAATCATCCTTTTCTTAAAATATATATGACAATAAAAAAAAACTTGTGTTCAGAGGGACAGCACATGTTGGATGTTTTGGAGATAAAGTTAGAGAGGTCAGACTGAGTCTGTTTTAAAAAAAATACAGAGGGGGAATAGTAAATATATTAATAGAAGGATACTGAGTTTGGAACTGACAGGCAGAAGGCCAAGAGTAAGAACAAAGAGGAGATTTAAGGAGGGAGTGATCGTGGTCCTGAAGTTAGTTGTGAGAGAAGCGGCTGCAGAGAGTTAGATAGAGGCAGAAGGCAGGTGATTTGCTGTGGACACCCCTGAACAGAGCAGCCGAAAGGAAAAGAAGATACATACATATACATACATCCATACATCTGTGTGTGGGTGTGTGTGTGTGTGTATTGTGGAAGGAGAATCAGAATCAGAATCTCTTTCATCGGCAAAAGTAAAACGTTCACATGAATTTGACGATGTAACACAGCTCCTTAAAGTAGGAAATTTAGGATGACAGAAGAACCATCACTAAACAATAATAACACAGAGGAGAAGTAGGATATATTTACAATTTAAGTTAAATATATACAAAATTAGAAAGAATGTGTCTTGTGCTATGATTTGTGCTCAAAGTTTCCCAAATGCATTCATAACTAAGTTTATCAAAGCATGTTCAACCTCATGTTAAGTCAGTTGGGTAAGTTACACACTTTATAGACTTTACAGAACAAACAAAACTCCATTCTGGGGTATCTGGGCTACCAAGTGCAACATCCGGTGGTCAAATTAAGTATTTCTCTGTTTGATGGTGCTAAATCAGTGTTCATCTTATCTGTGGGATCAGGTACCACTAAATAGTTTTTAGATGAAGTGCAAGTTCAGTTGATAACGATACAAATGTTTCCTAAAATTCATGATCCAACATACCCCGAAAGACATAGCTTCCTCTAATATCATGCAGCCATAATTTGTTGAACTTTGTACAGCAGTTGGCATAATTTCCCAATTTCCCAAGAACTGTACTTCAGTCCAAATTTGACATACAACAATGTCCACACAGGTGTTCAGCCACCACGACAACCTCAGAAGTCAAATAATGGGACAAAACAATCAACTGCAGCATATACCAGAGTGTTGTTCTGTTGTGAACACCCTCAGCTAGATTATCATAACAGTGGTTCTTGATATTGTTTCCAAATTTAAGCAGCCTACAGCCTTAGTGAGACATTGACTCAGTGATCCCCATCCCCAGGACTGGCACCAATATCCACCCATCCATCCATCCTTCTTCGACCACTTATCCGTGGTCGGGTCGCGGGGGCAGAAGCCGGAGCAGGGAGGCGAAGACTTCCCTCTCCCCAGCCACATGGTCCAGCTCTTCTGGGGGGACCCCTAGGCGTTCCCAGGCCAGCCCGGAGACATAGTCTCTCCAGCATGTCCTGGATCTTCCCCGTGGTCTCCTCCCAGATGGGCATGCCCGGAATACCTCCCCCGGGAGGCGTCCAGGAGGCATCCTGACCGGATCCCCGAGCCACCTCATCTGGCTCCTCTCTATGCGGAGGAGCAGCGACTCTACTCCGAGTTCCTCCTGGATGGCCGACCTTCTCACCCTATCTCTAAGGGAGAGTCCGGCCACCCTGTGGAGAATTTTTTTTTCAGCCACTTGTATTCGCGATCTCGTTTTTTCAGTCACTTCCCACATTTACGACTGGTAAATTAAGAGCTTCGGCTTACGGCTCAGGTCCCTCTTCACCACAACAGACCGGTACAGAGTCCCTCACTCGTGAACAAGACCACGAGGTACTTAAACTCCTCCAGTTGGGGTAGGACCTCTTCCCCGACCCTGAGTGGGCACTCCACCCGTTTCCGGTTGAGCAGCATGGTCTTGGATTTGGAGGTGTTGATCCTCATCCCAGCCGCTTCACATTCGGCTGCGAACCGCTCCAGTGAGAGCTGGAGATCATGGCCTGATGGAGCCAACAGGACCACATCATCTGCAAAAAGCAGAGAATTGATCCTGTGGCCTCCAAACCAGATCCCCTCAATGCCTTGGCTGCGCCTAAAAATTCTGTCCATAAAAATTATGAACAGAATCGTTGAAAAAGGGCAGCCCTGGCGGAGTCCAACTCTCAACGGAAACGAGTCCGACTTATAACCGGCAATGCGGACCAAGCTCTGACTCCAGGTATACAGGGACCGAACAGCCCGTATTAAAGGGGGTCGGGGCCCCGCTACTGAAGAGCTTTTTGAATACTTCAGCAACTTTAGTCCCGGAGATAGGAGGACCCCCCCAGGGTCTCCCGGCTCTGCTTCCTCATTGGAGGGGATTTCGACGGGATTGAGGAGGCCTGAGAAGTATTCCTGCCGCCGATGTACGACGTTTCGCATCCCGCTCCCACTGTACACAGTGTTGACGGAGCACTGCTTCCCCCCCTGAGACGCCAGATGGTGGACCAGAATCTCCTCGAAGCCCACCGGAAGTCATTCTCCATGGCCTCTCCGAACTCCTCCCACATCCGAATTTTTGCTTCGGCGACCGCTGTAGCTGCATGCCGCTTGGCGTGCCGGTACCTGTCCGCTGCCTCCGGAGTCCCCCAGGCCAAAAAGGCCCGATAGGACTCCTTCTTCAGCTTGACAGCATCCCTAACCACTGGGGTCCACCAGCGGGTTCAAGGGTTGCTGCCCCGACAGGCGCTCGGATTCAGATCAGGGGCGCCATTCCTCCCAATCACGCCCTTCCAGGTCGCACTGTCGTTGCCCACGTGACCGTTGAAGTCTCCCTGTAGAACAAGGGCATCCCCAGAAGGAGCCCTCTCGAGCAGCCCCTCTAAGGACCCCAAGAAGGGTGGGTATACTGAGCTGCTGTTGGGTGCATAGCCACAAACAACAGTCAGAACCTGTCCCCCAACCCGAAGGCAGAGGGAGGCTACCCTCTCGTCCACCGGGTTAAACCCCAACATGCAGGCGCCGAGTCGGGGGGCAATCAACATGCCCACTCTTGCTCGGCGTCTCTCACCGGGAGCAACTCCAGAGTAGCAAAGAGTCCAGCCCCTCTCGAGAGGGTTCCAGACGCCATGCTGTGTGTCGAGGTGAGTCCAACTATATCTAGTCGGAATCTCTCAGCCTCACGCGTCAGCTCGGGCTCTTTCCCTGCCAGAAAGCTGACATTCCATGTCCCTAGAGCGAGCTTCTGCTGCTGAGGTCAAGGTCCCCCCCCCAAGAAATTACCATGAAATTCTAGCCGATAGTGGATGAGGCCTAAGTATCAGAGGTTTATTCCTATATATGAGGAACAGAGACACAGAGCGACAGAGGCTGTTTCTGCTTTTCTTCCCATAGGACTCCCATTTATTGGTTAGGAGGAGTAAATAATGCAGTCATATTGAGAAGTAAGATGTTGCACACAAAACGGTCGGGGAAACAGATAAAAATGGAATGTGAGATAGTAACCATCTTCAAGGCCGTTGAAGGCCCTTGGGAGCATCAATAGGATTGTTTCTTGCAGGAAAGAAATGGAAAAGTACAGAAATGGGTGCATGTCTCAGAGAGAGAAGTGGAAAAGTACAGGGAAATCTTTAGAAAATAGAATGGTAGCAGAAAGTTGTGTGATAAACATTTTTGATAGCCATTTCTACTTGGGATTTGGTTATTTGTTTGTTTTTTTTAAGAGTGAGTGTTTTGAAGAAAGATTCCTTGAAATAATTGAAATTGAACGCCCAATAAACGAAATCGAAAGGGAGATGAGAGACGTCTTAACGAAGACTAAAACAGGCGTTTACAACAACCTCTCGATGTCGCTGCAGCTTCGGCGATGTTCGTATGATAAGTCGTATATGATTCCTTCGTGACGTATGGTGCTGGCCATGATGTTTTGCCTCAGCCAACGCTAAGGGCGCATGCGCTCTGACTCATCGCGACCTCGAGAGACAGGAGGATGGCGGATGATGAGGAAGAGAAGTCGGTAGCCACCGGGCGCACAAACGCAGACCGGAGTAGCCATGCTGTAAGCACGGTGAGAAAATACTGGACACAATGTTCCAGCAGCCAGTCTTGTATAAGTTACGAGGCTCAAATTGTTTATGTTTATCAAGACAACTCTAGCGAGCATCATCTGTCATTGACATACTGGTTGCCTGCCATGAAAGACAACGTTTCTCATTTCAGTACTACCCATTAATATGCTTTGCTTTGGATATTGCTGGCTGCTGTTTCCCCCGTTATTTTTGAGTTACTAATCAAAAGGACGTTTCATTATTTACATGAATGCCTGGTAGGAGCATTACTGGTGCAATGAAAATGGACATTCTAATTTAAAAGATATGCAGATCATACTCACAAAAATGCAAAAAAGAAAGAATGATAAAAACCCCTTCAACTTGATGTTCCAGATGGTGGAAGAATGCCCTACTCTTTTGTGCAGAATGGAAATCCGTGTTGTTGAGGCTGAGAAGAGGAGCTGCAAAAATGCTGTGAATATAGTGGAGGCATTTACAGTGTACCTGGTCGAAACACGGTGAGCTATGTGAGAGGGTTTATTGGAGTTTAATGTGGGATGTTGTAAAGTATTACTGTATGAAGGGTTGACCCATTTGCTGGCTGTTAACGGACTATATCGACTTACTTAAAGACATGGACCGACTTTTATGGTCATTCATATTTCACACTTTTCAATTAATTAAATTCCCCTGCTAAGGGAAAGGGGGCACGGTGGCGCAACGGTTAGCGCTTCGGCCTCACAGCACAAAGGACAGTCCCCTGTCGATTCCAACTAGGGATCTTTCTGTGTGAAGTTTGAATTTTCTTCCATGTCTACGTGCGTTTCCTCCGGATTCCTACCACAGACAAAAATTGGGAAAATTGCCTAGATGTGCGAATGAGAGTGTGAATGGTTGTCTGTCGGTTGATGTGGCCCTGTGATTGGCTGCTGATCAATCCTGGGTGTCCCAGGGTGTACCCAGCCTCTCGGCACTTGGGATAGGCTCCCACGACCCTGAGTAGGATGAGCGGTAGACAATGGAAGGCTTGGGGCAGCCATAAAATAGCAACATTTTAGTTAAGTAAAAGAAAATAAGGACACTTGGAAATATACTGTATCAAAGAATATACAAAATATAGTTAATATATACATTAACAATATGTTATTGTGTATATAGCACAGTGAGTAATTGATACAGTATTTCACACTCTTGACAATGAAAACCTGAACCTGAGTTGGTGATGGAAGGTGGGGGGATTTTTATTTTGAGTTCCACAGCTAAGGCTTTGTGGGAAGAAGCTATTGGGTGAATCTTGATGTTCTGGTCCAAAGGCTCCGGGACCTCTTCGCAGAGGCCTGCAGCAGTTCTGGTAGGGGTTGGGATGTCTACTGATGTTGTGGGCCCTGTTCAGGCAGCAATTCTTTGGTATTACCTGGATGGGAGGAAGTGGGAGACAATGACTTCTTACGCTGTCCTCACCAACCCCTTCTGGGACTTCCAGGAAGAGGCTGTGCAGGCTTTGTTGTGTCTTGCTCAACCTTGGTCTTTGTGGACTCCCGTGCCCCACTGCGCCCTCAGTTCTCATAGACTCCTGTGCCACCGCTGTACCTTCGGTCCTCGCGAACTCTACTGCCACCGCTGTACCCTTGGTCCTCACAGACACCCACACCCACCACTGCACCTTTGTTCCTCATGGACTCCTGTGCTCTCAGCTGCATCCCTCGTCCTTTCCTCTCTGCGATTTTAACCAGCGCACCCTGCCTGGCAACCACTTTCCCCAATTTGGCCCAGGTCCCCATTCCTCCCTTTTATTGGTGTAGGCCAGCGCCTTCCGCTCAGCTGCCCGTCCCCCCGCTGGGCTCCCTTCATACGAGCTTGGATGCCAGGTTACTGTCCAACGTCCAGCTGTGCAGCACTACCTGTTCAGCCCAGAGTCCTCCGACCTTGGCCTCCTGTTCCTGCCCACATAACTGTACTTCTCCTGCTCACTCTTTCTGAGTAAACCTGGTTGTTAACCCATACCTGTTTGGGTGTGCAATCTTGTGTCTGTGTGTGTGTCCATCACAAACATGGATGCAGATGATTAGGATGCTCTCGGTCGTGCCTCTGCATTATGCCATGGTCAACATAATTTTTAGTGATGGAATTTTTTGAATTCAATTTTCAATTGTATCATTTTAGAAATCTTTTAAACACCTGCATTAACTGAAACTAAATATTTATTTTCATACTACCTACCTCACTGATGGCCGTTTATCAGTTGAGTATGAAAAAACATTTTGATTGACTTGTACTCTTTGCTTTCTTCTTGCTCACTGTTGCCCAAATTTGCTGTGGTATTTTTAAGTACATCAAACTATTCCTGTTGCTCCCTCCTAACAGGGCAGAGGATGCTGTCCCAGAGGGTCGCGTCCTGGCCCCTGACTCTCTATGGAGGAGATACAGTGAATTTGAACTGCTGCGGAACTACCTAATTGTAACCTTTCCTTACATTGTGGTCCCCCCTCTGCCGGAAAAGAGGGTGAGTCAGTCTGGCTCATTTGAGAATACAAGCAATTATCCTGTTCTTGTTACTTTTATGTTGCTGACAGATGTAAGTGTGGTGTAACTTTTCAGCACTAGAGTTTACAACTGAATTTCAAAACATGTTGATATCTTTGCACTGACAGCCCTTTATAAATGCATGTGAAAGGACACAGATGGAAAGTATCAAACTGTTGTGTTTTTTTGAGTAACAGGAAAATCAATGCCCATGTTTTCCTGAACTTGAACTTGTAATGCCAGATAATCAGAAAAGCCCCCCCCCCCAAAAAAAAGACTCATCAAGTGTCAAAACAACTAGACGACAGTGCGCAATATGAGGAGTGTGTAAACAGGTGATATACTAGTATATGTAGTATATCTGTTCTGAACATACAAATTCACAAATTGTTAGGGCTATAGCAGCCCCCTGAATGCCCAGTGCTACTTCTGGGATTTCTAGAAACATGCATGTTTCCAGGTTAGTTTGAATTGAAAAAAAAAAAAATTAAACTCAATGTTTCTCTGTCCTGGACCTGCCACCAAGAGTTTTACAGGATCGTTTTATCTAAACGATAAAATATCGTTATCTAATATCTGTTTGAGAAAAAACTTATCAGAAGTGCTTTAATATAAAATCTGCTGCTGTAAGGTAAAACCATTTCTCCATTCAGGCAGAGTTTGTGTGGCATAAACTTTCAGCGGACAATATGGACCCAGACTTTGTGGAGCGCCGCAGGGTGGGATTGGAGAACTTTTTACTCCGCGTGGCATCGCATCCAGTTCTGTCCAATGACAAGATCCTGTACTACTTTCTCACTGAGGTATGTGCTTCAGATTCTTACATATCCAGCAGCTCAAACACTCAAATTCCAGGTCAACAGCTGATAGATTAAGTTTTCTTGTGCCTTTGTTCAATAGGAGCAAGGTTGGAAGGAAGTAGTATACGAGACAGGATTTCAGGCAAAGGTACGGAATGTTCCTCTGTGTGATTTCAGAAATTCTTACAATTTGGGCAATATTTACAGGCAACTTCTCGTTCTTATTTACAGGCCGATTCAAGGCTGAGAGCTCTGAGTGCCACCTTCAGGGTTAGAAATCCAGATAAGTAAGACATAATACTCTGCAAAAAACATGAACTCTTTAACAGCAACTTTTATCTTTAAAAGTTACGATGTTTTCCTGTGTTTGCCAAATAATGACTTGAAAATGAGCTAAACACAAGAATTCTCTCTATTTAAATCCCTAATGGTGCCATATTGGAGCAAATGACCATGGAAAGAAGGGGGGGGCAAAACACGGGGAGGAGGAAAACAAATACCAAAACACCACCATAAGCCTTCAAAAATTTGTTTGACTGAGATGACTTGAAATTGGCATATTAAAATTAGTGTGCATGTAATCCTTAATAAGTAGATGCAGTTTTAGTGATTCTTTGGCATATACCATTTACTTTTGAACTTGAACTCTCTTCAGACGCTTCATGGAGACGAAATACTACAGCGATGAGCTGCAGTCTTACACTTCTCTGGTGCTCCGAGCACGAGTAGTAAGTTTTACTGTTCATACACACACACAGAGAATCCTCTGGTCTACTGTAGCGTCATCTTTCATTACACTGATTTTCTATAGTTAGACATAAAGCTCCTTAGTTCAGAGTTTAATGTAGAGTACTTGCTGTCAGGAACCATTCAGGTTATAGATATTACTCTGGCAGCTGGAATATATTTTAATGTTGCAAGGTATTTATGTATTTTAGGTTTTTTAGGTATTTACTTATGTGCATATGTGTTTGGACTGATGTGTGTATATATCTTCCCTGTTTTGTTTTTTTTTCTCTAATGTTGCTGCTGCAACATCCAAATTTCCCCTATGGGGATCAATAAAGTATTATCTTATCTTATCTTTAATAGGAACAACTTCCTGAGGAGCATACAATTTAAATATCTTAACTCCCTCTTGGGTATCACAACTACAGTTATGTTTTATATAAAATCCTTTTTTTTTTTTTAACTTCAAGAAAAAAAGTGTCCTTCTTAACAAAGGAACACTCATGTTCATTTTTGTTGCAACAAAGGCAATTCATTAATTCTACTCCATATGAAACTTCTCAGAATACTTTAAATGACAAACATTGGGGAACAGAGCATTTGTCCATCTTGTCAAAAGGTTTATCTAGCTCAGCACTCAATCTCCCCCTACCTCCCTGTAATTTGTCTTGGTAAATATCCAGCCAGATAATCCAAAACAAGATTGTTTTCTCAAAAATAAAAAATAAAATAAATAAACAAATAAATAATTTCAAAGATCACTGCAAAAGAATATAAATCAGTTTGTTCCTGGTAATTTTCATTGATCAACTACAATTTGCATCTAATAGAGAATTTATGAAGTACAGGTTGTTAAAAATTACACTTCTGAATGCATTACTATTTTGTTTACGGACTGTCTCTCTAGAGGGTTGCAGATCGACTCTATGGTGTTTACAAGATCCACGGAAACTATGGAAGGGTCTTCAGGTTTGGCATAGTCATCTGATAACACATCCCTGAATGTCTTAAAACACATCTCAATTGGTGACAAGTCTGTGCTGTTTCAGTTGTCCTGTAGTCTCTTCTTGTCAAGTACATTTCCGCCATGGAGGCTGCATTTGAAATTTTAACATTACAGTGTTAACCTGATGCCCAGCACCTTAAAGCATCTAAACAATGAAATTACAGCTGTTATTATAGTTGTTCAAAAGTGAGAGTGCAGAGTTCCCCCTTGCTCTGGAAAAATAATTGTCCAGTTTTCCAAAAGATGAGCAATAGAAGAAAAGGAACCCCCCCCAAAAAATAAATAAATAGCTAAATAAATAATTGACCACCAGCCCTTAACCTTAGCCCTAGTCCCATGCATTATGGCAATCTCGTTACTCTAGTGTTTCATAATCAGTGGCCGAGTAGGTTCACACATACCAGGAGTTACCCTGTTTTCTGTCAAACCATTCACTTTATTACTCACTTGAAAGTCTTGGTATTTTAACCTTATTCAGTCCATGGAAAATACCTGTAATTTATGTCAATTATACCCCCCCAATCTAGTTACAAAGCATCAATAAAAAGAATATTTTTATTTCATCAATCAGCACATCGCATTCCTACCCTATAGTTTTAGCCCTTTTTTAGGACTCAAGAGTAGGATAGCTTGTCACATAAATACTGTCAAAGGTTTAAAGACACAGCAGGTCTAAAGTTCCACATAATGTTCCAAGAGAGACCAATATTTAATGTTCAATTTTATTTCACCTTCTCTGCAAGTTTCCACAAAGCCTTACAAGCAAAATGCAATGAATGAACTCAGACCTCCACTTCACAGTAATATCAAGTATTTAATTGCTTACTTTTATAAATATTCCTGCAGTGAATGGAGTGCCATTGAGAAGGAAATGGGGGATGGTCTGCAAAGTGCTGGGCATCACATGGATGGGTGAGTTTCTTGAAATTTATATATATATTTTTGATACAAACCCAGAGAAAGACTCAAGTGGTGTTATGCCTTATAGTTTTGAGTTGTGCATGGATTAAGTGTGTCTTCATTCCTTCATCTGTTGTATCATCTTTTTCCCTTTTCAGAAGTGATACCTCAGTAACCCCTAAAATAATTCTTTCCACAGCCTGAAGTAAAGTGTTGTGACAGCAGCCAACACCTTTTTTGGCTGCAACTCAACCCACATCCTTATACCTAAAAACAGATCTTAGGACCAGGTATTCCCCTAGACCACAAAGCTGCTAATATTTAGCACAGTCGTTCAGTGGAGCCTCTTCCTAACCACATAAGAAAAAGAACCAGACAATGGGTTTGACAAGAGTACAATTATTTGGTTTCAGAAATGCATACAACCTGCAAAAGACTGCAGCAGGTTGGAGCAGTACTACCCTATTTCCAACAATAAAACCAACCCTTATCCCAAACTCCCGCACAAACTTAGGAGTTTTACCGATTGGGCAGAAGAGACTAATTTTTCCATACCTGACAACCCTTGGGGTGTTGCATGGTTTATTTTCTACCTCATCTGAGACTTCTGTCTTTAAAACCTATTCTTGTTCAACCAGGGATAGGAGTGGCCTTGTCTGCAACAAATTCACTGGAAATTACACTTCAAGTGACAATGCACCATGTGACAAAGAGGATAAAGTACTGATGAATAAAAATAAATAAATAAATAAATAAATAAATAAATAAATAAATAAATAAAAACAGGTCTCCTCCTCCAAATTTATTACCCTTAAATTCTGCATCAGACACATTCTGGCAGACCATGGATGTCAACAACAAACGGAGACAGGCAACCACAGTGTTCCGTTAAATAATTTAGAGCAGCTTGTGTGCTGCTCCACTCTACATTTGCTGACTATGTCTTCCTTCCGGCTTTTCCCTTTCAGGGGTCGCCACAGCGAATCAACCTTCTACATCTAACCCTATTCTCTGTATCCTCCTCTCTCACACGAACTACCTTCATAAATCTTCTCTTCGGTCTTCCTCTAGACCTCCTGCCTGGCATCTCCCATTCCAGCATCCATCTACCAATATAGTCCCTATCCCTCCTCTGTACATGACCGAACCATCTCAGTCTGTCTTCTCTCCAAGACATCTAACATGATGTCCCCCTCATGGATTCATCCTTGATCCTAAGCATCCTCGTCACTCCCAAAGAGAACCTCAACATCTTTATCTCTGCTACCTCCAGCTCTGCCTCCTGTCTTTTGTTCAGTGTCACTGTCTCCAATCCATACATAATCGCTGGTCTCACCACTGTTTTGTAAACCTTTTCCAGTGAAATAGGTTTGATGATAAAAATTATGAAATACATGATAAACTTGTAACAGGGGGATGTATGGACCCAATTGTAACAACGATAGCTATGCACTAACAGAGAAAGAGTTCCAAGACTTTACTGAGGATTGGGAAGACAGACAGGAGGACGCTGGGGTATGGAAGAGCAAGGAGGATTATCAGAGACAGCCAAGGTCGGCAGCAGAAATACAGGCAGAAGAACGCTTGAAAGTTTTGCATTGCAAAGAGTTGAGTGTGTAGCGGGTACTTATAAGGTAGAATTGATTGCTACTGATGAGCTGCAGTTGTGAGTCCAATGATTGATGGGCAGCCTTCAGGTAAGCAGACTGAACAGTGACACAACTAGCACTAATACTTAGGTGGGCCGTAGAACTTACGATTTTCCAGTTGCCGATTTAAAACTGGAAGTCGGAAGAAAATCTTAAGAGTTGTAAAGGAGGCTTATTTGAGTCGCAGCACACTCAAGTCATCTCGGTCATTAAATATAAGCTGGTATTTTTACAGTCTAAGCGCATTTGTAGCTCAGTATTTACCTAGTCTGTTTGATATTATCGCAGGTCTTTGTGTTATGGCACTGTTAAGACTGAATCAACAACAACATAGATGAGCTCCAACAAAACCAGAAACAGGAAACCTAGTACCAGCATGATGGGAAAACATTCTATGATGGGAAAAGAAAGTTGCAGTTTTCCATGAGTCTTTGCAAAATCTTTGCAGAGTCTTTAGATGTAAGATCCACACTCTATAGCAGCAGACTATGCAGAAACTAGGCTGACACTTAAAACTTTAAATCTATTCTTTAGATGTGAGCTCAAAAATCTTTCAAAGTCTTGAGATCTAAGCCAGCATTACTTTCACAAAAATGTAGATATGTATTTGTAATATTAAATAAACTATTAGGCAGTGTCAAGGGTGGATCAGACTCTGGTCAATATACTTGTTTGAATTTATATGAAAATAATGTGTCTAGAGAAAGCCTTCTAATGGTTAGTCCAGAATATTTTAAGGAGATGACAAACCGAAAGACCATTTTCTTAATTGTTATGTACAGTGTTCGGCAATCAAAGAAAAAAGAATTATTCAAATGTAGCCACATTGAGTGGCGCTAGCTGCATTTTAAGAGATTTTCCCATTTGCCATGTGCCTGTAGATTTGCTACTTCAATAGATGATATCCTAGAAGAGGAGGAACAATATGCTGATCAACTGAAGGAATATCTCTTCTATGCCGAAGCCCTAAGGTAAAATATTTTTGGATGAACTTGTTTGTTAAAGATTGAGACAGCACAAACTTACAAATCCATTAATATGATCATAGTATCACAAAAACATGAACATTATATTTTAGTAGCCGCAACAGAGTTATTTGTAGTATTCATGAAATACTGAACACAGAGAGTAGGAATAATCTGTACCTTTAAAGTCCCTTCCACGAATGTCAACACTGAAGGCTTTTATTTTCTCAAACAGCAGGGTCATGAAGACTTATAATGTTTGTAGTCGATGTATGTCATGTTAATGTTAGCTGCAATTATCTGAGTCTCCCATTAAGAGTTGATTCTACATCCACTATCCGGATCTAGAAGGTGAATCACAATTAAATAAATAGTTTTATAGGGTACACCATGGTATGACTCGACAACCAGTCCAGAAGCCAGTGTCTGACATCCTACAGCCACCTTTACAGTTGTTACTCACACTTCTGCAATGCTCTGCTTAATTTCTGAATGAGAGGCTTACATGGAAGTCAGAAACTTTGCACTTCGTATGTTTATTATTTTATGTAGGTCTAATCTTAATTAACTCTCCTCTTTTGAATGTCTAGCAATGATCACAGCACAACTTAATCAACCTAGCTATTTCTGAATGGCACTGTTCAGAGAAAAGTAGCATAGATATAATAAATGCATTCTTATGTACATTATTTAATATTACAGGGAATGAACTATGCTGTGCTCTGTGTGCTGGCAGGGCAGTGTGCAAGAAACATGAGCTTACCCAGTTTGAACTTGAGATGGCCTCCCAGGACCTGCTCTCAAAGAAACAGGAACATGAGGAGCTGACGACAGGGGTATGCCAGTCGCGTATCATCATATTTTTCCTACCTTTCTCATTTGCCTATTCAGAGGTAATAGTGGAGTTAATACTAGACATCGGGGCAGATTTTTAAAGCGAGTACACATACAAACACTTATGAGCTATTTTCTTCATAAGACTCAATTCCATAAGTCTGAAATCTGTGTTTACTTCCACATGTACAGCATCAGCTATTTTTACGGGACACAGTAATGGAGAAGAAGCAGACATCCAAATGTCATCCACATTGTTATGATTTTCTTCTTATTGTTTTGCTACATCATACTAACACATAATTGGTAATCATCCTATGGGACAGTAGGTGTACTGTTTCTTGTTCACAACTGTATGTGTTTGTGAACAAGTTTGTGGAGAAAAGTGAATGAATTCAGTGTGATGAGACTAAGGGAACAATGAGTGCTCTGCATTGACAATTTTCTCGCTGTACACATGAGGGCAAAATGTGGGGAAACTAAGATCCCAAGATGTGAGGCTTTCATTGTCAATTTAATGATTATTGCATGGAGACATGGATGTAGTACCTAATTTGGACATGGGTTGCAAATTAGTCTTGGCTAGAAACCCATATTCTTCACATCTGTTTTATATATAAATAATATTTCATGCATTTGTCAATATTGAGGAGATGTGTTCAAAAAAAGATTGTGTCATCCAGAAGATCTGATGTTCTACATGATGCTTTGCACAACATGACCCTCACTTTTGTGCCAAAATAAAGAACAACAAATTGTCCACTACTCTTGATCTTTATGAAAAAGAGAATGTAAAAAAAGGGGTTGCACGGTAGCGCAGTGGTAAGCGCTTTCACCCCACAGCACGAAGGACCCTGGTCCAATTCCCACAGGGGGCCTTTCTGTATGGAGTTTGAATTCTTCTCAGAGTTCTCCAGTTTCTTCCTATAGTCCAAAAACATGCAGAATATTAATTGGAAAAATTGCGAAAAATGCCCAGACGTGTGAATGAGAGAGAGAGAATGCCGTTTTATCTCTGTATGTGGCCCTGCAAATCCTGCCTCTCGCCCAATGACCGCTGGGAGAGGCTCTAGTATCCCCGCGACCCTTAGTATGATTAGCTGTAGATAATGAATGAATGATTGATTGAATGTGAATGAGTATTATGTACTTGTGATATTACTTTCCACAATCGAGGAATTTATGAACAGCATCTTACATTTTCTAAAGCAGGGCCACGTCTTCCTCTTTACATTTTCAGATAGTACGGACCTTCTCCTTCAAAGGCATGACCAATAAGCTTTTTGGCCAAGAGGCTCCTGAGCAGAGAGAAGCCAAACTGAAGCTGCTAGAGGAGCTGATAGCAGAGGGAGAAGACACCGTGAAGGAGAAGACAGTTGAGCGCGAGTGAGTCTTCCAATGGAGTGACTGTTGGCATTTTGCGGACAAATGTACAAGCCCCCATAATAATTAACACCAAATAAAACATGCAGTTTGTGCCAATGTCTCTCACTTGTTCTTTTTTATTGCAGAGAGCATGTGGAAAAGGCATGGGTGGAAATACAGCGCTTTAAGGAGCAGTATGAGAAAGATCTTCGGGAAGCCCTCATCAACTACGCCCTCATTCAAATTGGCATGTGCAAGAAAGTATGACCGACCAGCCTACAAAAGTTTACTAGACCCTGTCCGACTCAGGTTCATGACTTCATTCCCTATTTTGTTTTGCGTTTTTCTCTGCAGGGAATACAAGTTTGGAGCAATACTAAAGAATGTTTTCTCAAGATGTGAAATTTGAAGCATAAAGAAAATGTATGATCATATGATCTGGATTGGTCTCATCACTGTTACACCCATCAGTTTGCAATAAGACACATAGTGTTGACAGCTTTTAGGGGCAAGGCTGGTAAGAGTCATAACCAGTGACGTCCCTATCAAAGACAATACTCAAGGAAAAGATTACTTGAAATTCATATTGAACCCAAAGGCACCATGTATACAAAGAAAGGCAGATTTATTTAGAGTTGACTTGTCCCTTTTTTTTCCAATTGCGTTTAGATATTGTCCAGTGCAAAACAGGATTTGAACTTGAGATGAAGTCTTTTCATTTTGTTTTTTAAGAAAATAAAATTGCATATCTTGACCTCTAAGGGTCTCGTAATATTTTGACTATATATATATCACTGTTTTTTTCATTTTTATTAAATCAATGCAAATGTAACACGAATAAATGTAATGCAAATCATGTAAGTTCAATGGAGTTTTCCCTTTTCTTTTTTTCCAGACTTGTTTTTCATCAAAAAGTTACACATTTATTTTAGAGTTCCAAAGTCAATTGACTTGAATTCCTTCCTCTGGCCCAGGTACTGCAACTATGTAAGTAATATAAACAAGTCATGGTAAGGTAAAACAGCTTTGACTTTTTTTTGTTAAAAATGTAAACTGTAATACTGCTGCTCTGTAATAACATATGCATTTCACTTTGCATAATCATAATCCTTGGTAAAAACATTTCTTTTTTTATTTACTGGCAAAACAGTGCATTTACTCAATAGGTACACTCAGTTACTATGGTGTAACCTGTCTGTTTCACTTTGGTACAGACAAAACAAACTAATGCCTACTCTCAGGACAACAAAAGGAAAAATGAAATAGTAGCTGAGAGGATTCAATCAACAGGGACCATTGAATAAATCATCAGATGTCTTACTCATAGAACGACAATAATCAAGCGGCAGACATTCACAGATCCCATTCCATCCATTTCACTCCACTGGAGATGACACAACAATTTTCTGATGGAGATGCAAGTATCCACTTGTAATTTTCAATTAGATAAGACGATCAGGTAAGATACCCCTTATGTAGATATCTGCAGAGAGAGATCCTAATTTGCAGATCATTAATACTCTCACTCCCACTGATTTGGAGATAGGTACCTTCTTACACCGGGCTTGACAAAATGCACTGTTCCACATTCCTTTCTTTATGTGCAACATCTCTTATGCAAGGGCAGTTCTGTACTTCTCAATGCATGTATTGTTCACTCTTTGTATAAAAGTGACTCACTATAACCAATAAAGTCCTGCTGGAAGAGAAGCAGACACAGTCTCTGTCTCTGTTTCTTTCCGCTCCCCATATGTGAACTAAACTCTAATACAGTAGGGCTCATCCACCATTGGCTTGGAGGTCCGGACCCTACCCTTGGACTGCGAGAACAAGCAGGGCCCACCACTGTTCCCAGGGGTCGCCACCACTACCTCGCCTCAAAACCATCCTCACAGTTAGGTGTGTTGGAAATGGAAAAGAAAACCATAGAATGTTTTAATATTCTTTCTTTTTGTTGTTTGTTCGATAAATCCGATATTTGTCACCAACTGAATGCCAAAGAGAAATGCAATGGCATGTCATCTCAATGCTGAGATGCGTCTTCAACTCATGTAGCCTCTCAGATAAGAGGTGAAATATCTTCAAGAGAAGAAATCAAGTCCAGTAGCTACAACAAGCCGTAGATTCTCGGGCGATAAAGTCAGACAGGCCAAGCTGAGATGGTTTGGACGTGTACAGAGGAGGGTTTGTGAATGTAATGGTAAACGGATATTGATGTTGGAACTTTAGGCCCTCTTTGACAACCAAAGAGGAGATTTATGGATATGGTGAAAGTGAACATGAAGTTAGTTGCTGTGTGAGAATAGAGTGCAGAGAACGGGGTTATACTGAGGTAAATGGTTTCCTGGAGCAGCCCCTAATAGGACAGCCAAAAGAAAAAATAATATTTAACTTCATTTTATTATGTACAAATTGAAATGGTAAAATTACTTTTGAATACCGTCAATTTAAATGTCATATATTCCGAAACGAAATAATTTCACATTTGTTTTCAATCGTCTATGATGCACCGGCCCAGTAGGAGGCGGTAGGCAAATGTTCTCAACAATGCTGCAAACCGGCTACAAACACAAAGAAGAATAGTTGCCAAACAGGATATTCAAGTATTGCAGGGTGTGAGGGCCTGTATTTATCTAATTATGTCGTCAATCTCGGCGGATCAAAATGAAGATAAAGATGAGGAGTTCAGTTTGTTCGTAACCTTGCACGCGGCATCCTTGCGTTCGTCCGGAATCCCACAGCCCTACTGGAGAAGCCTCCATCAAAAAATCACCCTGCAGGTCTGCCACATGTTCTCTCGACGTGGATGGCCTGTTAGACCTCATTCTCGCCGTTCCCCTATTCAATAATTTCAGCGTAGGTAAATAAATACACAATAAATAAATAATAACAGACCGACGAGTAAACATAGTCCAACGTGGATGACTCTGCAATGGGAGCATTCTCGTAACGGTAGGACAGTTTAACATTTCAGGACGACTGTGTCATATTTGCATCATAAAACTGACTCTTGCCACCCGGCAGGATATTGTGTACTTTTAACATTATGGTCTTTGATAAGACTAGAAGTGGCTATTTCATTATTAAAACGTTATATGTAACAATAATGTAACGAGTACTTGGTATTATGTGGAGTTGCTGCACATACTTCGATAGCATTTGAATATTTAAATCAACCATTTCTATGATAAGATAGCCTTTTCTTTTACCATCAGTATCTGGATAGAAATGACTCTACATTTGCACCTTTAGCATCTTATTATAACTTCTATTATAACTTCCAGTCGTTTTTAATAATAACGTTTCCATATGCTATTGTTGGAGTAAAGATAAAATTTCATGTCAGCTTTTTTCTTCAATACATCACTGAGATGTGGGGAAATAATTACAAATCTCAGTGAGAGAATCCTGCCATCCACATTTTCGATCCAGCAGTCAGTACCACAAAGAGGCACTTAATGCCCGAGAACTTAAATGAAAAATAATTTTTAACCTAAAAAACAAACAAACAAACAAACAAACAAAAGAGATAATGTAATCTTAATGTGATACTCAAAGTTGATTTTTGTGAGTGTAGAATTTCGGTGCTTTTAATTGAGGTTTCCCATAGGTTTACCTTTGTTCACAAATCTACGTAGATATGCACACATTCTCATCAGAATGCTTCTGGAAAGTCAATATATGGAGTTGTTTGTTATGATTAACCAAATGAACATGGCCCAAACCTTTGTCTCTGACATTGTTCTGATCTTGTTGCTTTGGGTCGATCGGGTCAATGTGCCCTTAGAACAATCTTATAGATTGCTTGATATAGTATCTTAATCGTCCATAATTATCAAGCAAAGAGAAAACTTGTGTTAATATTCCATATGAGAGAGCAGTGTATGCTAAGAAATCCACTTTTAGCACACAGTGAATGACCTCTTTATATACAGATGGGAAATCTGGTTTAAATAAAAGGTATTTTGTTATTGTTGTTTAGTATTGATAGTTACCATCTTTGTATAAATATCATGAGGAATTCAATGATGTAGTACCACATCAACATCTTGACTCACTTCTACTGATCACATTTTATTTTAAAATAGAAGCTGCATGTTTACTATTAAAGTAGGCCCCTTTTTTTGCCAATGAACTCTCTTGTGTTAAAAAAAAACTAACCAAAAAAAAACAGCCAAAAAGGAGATCAAATGATTACATTTAATTTATGCTAAAGGATAGGACTTCCAGGAGGGGTATTAAGAGCAACTCTTCACATCATGGTTAATCTTCCTGTCCCTTAAAATTCAAGGAGCTTTTCATTTAGGCTTTTGGTTCTCATGCTTCTAAATGAAACATACTGTCAGAAAGTAAATACAAATGTTATTGAAAAAAATCTTACCAGGGCCCTGATGAGACCACATTAAACATTTTTTGCATCAATACTTTTATAAGTCACTTAATATTTTGGCGTAATTTGATGTTCTTCTACCTGTCACAGATTTTTGATGCTGGGGAGGTTTTCGGAATCATGCAGTTCAGACAATCTGTTGACAACGAGAGGAATGGTGAGCAGGAGGAGATTCCTGGAATTACAATCCACTCGAAGGTGGTTGTGACCAGAGAGAGCGGGCTCCAGACCTCTGAGGCAGCCAGGTGCGAGCAACAGAGACCCAAAGGATTCCATTGACAGGAAGGGGATATTAAATACAGCATGATGGTTTATTTAGTTCAGGAACTTTGTACTCTGACATGATATTGCATAGGGTCTAGAACAGGTCTTGAAGTCACAGTAGGGACAATATATCGTTCAGTCTGTAAATATTGCTAATCTTTCTGAGACACAAATTAGTCATGTGTCTTTCCTTAGGGAGAAAGATGGCAGCCAGGCACCATCCCCATGGTAACAAAGAACAGACCCTATGGCTGCCTTGGTGCAATACTCACGAAAACAAGTCAGGCTGCAGTAGCTGCTCTTGCGTCAGATTTTGATGACCCTGAACAAGAGAATTTCAACAAAGAATGAGACTCTATAACATACAATCCAAGTAAGACTTAAATTCTTGAATTGTTTAAATTACACAACCAACAAGAAAATTTCATATTTGATACAGAGATTCTACAAAGATTCTTTGTTCATCACTTGTGCCTTCTGCACAGCTGTGCATCAGGTGGGCTACGATAAGTTTGACTTCAAGGAGGGAAGCCTTTCAAAGCCCAAGCAGGCCCTAGAAGAAGTTAACGATAGATAGCATAACTTTGTTAAGACCTGAGCAAAGTCAAGAAAAGGTAGTTGAAAGTAGACCAAATAGAAAAGGAAGCCTTTAGCAAGCTAATCCAAGAAGTGCGGAAAAATTCACTCCACTTGCAAAGGGCAGAGAAAATCAAGAGTAAGCAGAGGGAAAAGTGTTTACTGAGGAGAAGCTTCTTCAACAACCCCTTCCACTTCACATCAGACCTCCTCAGACAGCCTAAGAGCAGAAGACTGGCATGTTCCAGAGAAGAGGAGCACAGTGTAGAAACCCTCATGGAGATTCCAACAGGGACCCTCTATTAGGGGGATGTCCTTTCCCACCTCCTCCTAATAATCAGAACGGCTCTTTTAACATGTCAGACTTCATGTTTGAGGAAGTGAGTTCAGTGGTGAGACAGGCTCGTGCAGGTACAACTCCCAGTCGATAAGGCACTTCTTATAAGATGTACTGTCTTCTGAAGAGATTGGCTGCGCTTCTGCGAACATTCTTGAAAAGAAGCAGGAACCCTGACTGTGGACACTTGCAGAGGGCTGCTTCCTTCCCAAAGGGCCGAACTCATCGGATCTTGAACAGTTCAAAGAGATCTCCTTATTAGATGTAAAAAGGAAAATCTTCTGGTCAGTCATCGCTAGAAGGTTGACCACCTACCTACTCACGAACCACTTTGTCAAAACAAGTGTCCAGAAAGGAGGAGTCCCAGGTTACTCAGGATGCCTAGAACATACAGTGGTGATTGGCCACATCATCAGAGAAGCCAAGAGGAGCAACAGCACACTCTCAGTGGTCTGACTAGGTCTTGCCAAAGCCTGTCCCCCCACCTTTTGGTTCAGTTAACCTCTATTGCAAGTCTTCAAAGCTCATTTAACCATTCGCTTTCAGTTTTGAAGAATTCAAGGCCACCAACGCAAGGGCAGCCTGTTCACTGCTCCTATCCAAGGATGAGAAAGCCGAGCATGCATGTTATACTATCAAGTGCGCCAGAGAATGGAAACCTTAGGAAGCGGTCAAGGAAGAAGAAGTGTACTCGAGGCACCAAGAAATCATCGGCACAGTGGGTCTGGGCTGCCTAAACCTGGGTAACTTATGTCAGAGGGAGACGAGGGCTTGTGGTGCAAAGGGTCTGGGGAACAGCAGCAGAGAAATGCTGTGTTAAAGCAGTAGGGCTAGCCTCATGCCATCTGGACACAGTGGGATGAGGCCATGGAGCGGTCACTGTCTTGGAGGGAGCTCGGGGGGATGAACCAGGGCAAGTTGGGCTTTCTGCTACGTGCTGAAGAGGATCTATCCTGCAGTCAGCGCATAGCAGGTCTTTGGACTCTGAACCACATCTTGATTGCTTGTCAGAAGACACTTGCTGATGGATGCTACAGATGGAGGCATGACAAAGTCCTCACAAAGATTGCAAAGTGGAACGACTTCCAGAGAGTCAAGGCCAATT
Organism: Fistularia tabacaria; assembly: GCA_901007705.1. Classification (NCBI taxonomy): domain Eukaryota; kingdom Metazoa; phylum Chordata; class Actinopteri; order Syngnathiformes; family Fistulariidae; genus Fistularia; species Fistularia tabacaria. Next base: position 32,375 of record CAAKHD010013252.1, on the reverse strand, counting down.
AACATCAGGCACCCCCACCCAAGAGCATCCCCTTCCAAATAGAAGGCTAAATGCAACAGGTCCTCTCATTTGTTTTAGAGCATACCTATTTTCTAGCAGTCTAAGAACCTTGAAGATTAAATATGCATATGAAGGCAAGAGGCCTCACTCTCAGTTCTTCTCAAATTACCAATTGACACTCGGTAAATAATGGCAGAAAGATCTTCGACTGTAATGCTGCAGTGCTACAGGTCAATCTTCAATTGGATAAAAGAATTTATAAAATCAATTTTTTTTCTCCAACTTTGATACCCACAGTGTCTTCCTGGTGGATCACACCTGGACATTCCGCGTGGATCAGGCACGTCAGCAGCTGGAGCACATCCCGGGCCTCCTTCCCAGAATGGCTTCACTTATGGGCCTAGACTTCCATGGCGAAACCCCTGACCCCGAGATGGTGGAGCTTGTATTGGAAGGCCTTTGGAAGTACTGCCAGACTTACCACATCTCCCAAGGAGTATGAGAGAGCATGAACTCACAGTCTATTATGTCATAGAGCACCTTTATTGTCTCATTTTCACTATCACTTACTCAGACGCTCATTCACTTACTCACAAAGAGCCAGAATTCAACGATATATCAACTATACAATTATGGCTCATTGTGGTCATTTCATGATAAAAAGTGACAAACATTTTGTAGATCTCCAAAGTATTTTTAATCAGCTAATCTATAAATTTGTCTTTCTGTCTTTTCTGTTATAAAGCTTCGTGCGGGAACATATCAGAAGAACTTTGGTTTTACTGTATGCAATTGTGTGTCTTTTGTGTTTCTGGGTGTACAGACGGCAGAGGAGAGGATGCCTGTGTGGTACATCATGGATGAGTTTGGCTCCCAGGTGCAGCACAGTGACAATCCCAGCTGTGCAATGGTTCCCTTCTTCTCAATGCATGATCAGCTTGCATACACTGTGCTCTGGCCACTGCAGGACCTGGATGAAGGAGGTGTGAATAGTGCAACCCTCAGACACTCATGCACAAACAAGACAAGCTATTTAGCTGCAAGTAGGAGTAAATATCAACAAGTAACATATGTTTTTTTCCACATTAAAATGCACGTTTGAAACAAAACAATAGTTAATGATCTATGATGTATAATTTGTAAATAATGAGATAATGATTGCAAGGGAATTAATGTATATATCTCTAAAAGTCCAGAACACCCTTATAAACCAACACAAAACTATTGTTTTCAATTCTCAAACCTTTGAGACCTGATTTACATATAAATTGACCGGTATACACATCTTGCCAATTATGTATACCTATGACAGTCGGAAGTTTTAATTTGCGTTCAAAAACAAAAACAAAATGCACTGTGGGAACTTGTGAAAAAAATCCTTTAAAAGATTGTATGATGTAGTATACTTCGTTTCATTTCCTTAGATGAGGTTACGCGTGACTACACTTATGGGGAGACGGATCCGCTCTTGAGGCAATGTCGTCTAATACCATGGACACCTGTCAATCTGGATGAAGTTAGCCCTGTGACTGCAGAGCCTCCAGACCTGTACTATGAGGTAATGACAACTTCAACATTTTTTTCAGAATATCATTCAGGTTGAATCGCTGGCTTGACTAAAACCAGTTAACATGATCGCTTATGCACAATGTCCTACTTGTATGTCTGTTACCCATGAAAAATAAGGCATTATTCCTTGAGGTTAAGCGTTTGCAAAAAAAAAATAAAGTTACATTTAGGTCCCATCATCAAACACTGAAAAACACATTTAATTTCATAAGCAAAATGTTTATTAACTACAGCTACTATATTAGTATATTAATGTTTCTATTCAGATTCAGAAACATTTTATTTGTTCCCGTAGAGGGTGTCAGAGAAATTGTTGTTAACCAACTGCCACTCCGTACTGTCGGTGAAGAAGCTGATGATCCACCAGATGAGTCCGTGGTTGAGGTGGAAACAGGTGATCAGCTTCTCAAAAAGTGTATGAGGTTACAGGGTGATGAAGGTTGAAGAGACGTCTGCATAAAGGAGCCTGACTGTGTTGTTTGCTTTTGAGACAAAGCATAATGCATTAGGTAATTACATAAATGTATGATAATAAGAATGATAATAATACATTTTATTTCAGGTACCTCACTCAACAGTCAAGGACACCCTACAGACATATACACAAAATACAGATTTAAAAGACAATGAAACAATGAACAATGAAAATAACATTACAAGTGAAAAACTGGTTAAAAAATAGCTGTAAATAGCTAAACTACATTTTTCATCAGAAAAAAATGTAATAGTAAAAATGTAAAAATTAAAGAAAAAGAAATGTTATCTAAACAACCTAAATATTGTGGTTACAGTTTTGTGTGGTGAGCATGAGGTAGGAGAGCTCTGCAAGGCGTTGTCTTGCAAGGAAGCAGTTCAGAAACAAAATATAGTATCTGTATTTCCTCCTTACTGTCCAGCCTTGCATACATGTTATCGTACATCCTTTGTTCGGTCTTTGCTACATCTACCCTCACCTTGCACTGCATCTCTTTCAACCCTTGTCTACTCTCTTTGATACTCCCTCAGTGTTCAACTTCTTCGAGCCTGAGGTGACGGGGACTGTTTGTTTTGTTCACGCCCTGAAACATTGCCTCATTTGTTTGTTGAATGCCCCAGGTTGCTGCCATTGTTTAGTTTTTTGCAGGGTTTATTTTTAGGTTTGGGGGTTACCTTTACTTTGCACTTATCTATTTTTGGTCCACATTATTCGAAGACCAATAAGAAAATATCCGTTATGCTGAACCTTTTGTTGGGCTCAGCCAAATAGTCAATTTGGCTGAGCCCGGAAAAGGAAAGTCAGCGATGAAGGGGATGAGAGTCCAGTGACGGTCATAAAAGCACTGATTAAGATTCACATAAGGGTGGAATTTGATTTCTTTTCATGAACGAGCAACTTGGGGGAATTTATTTCTACCTGGGCGATAGGAGGCATTTTGTGTTCTGTTAACAACCATGACGAGATGATGTTTTCATTTTGAGTTGATCCCCTGCCACTAAACATGTACTGAGTATCTTTTCGTGCTCTTGCTGAATTGAATTCTTTTGAAGGCCCAACATTTGATTAAAGGGAATTTTTATACTCAAACTTTTCCAACCTCTTTCTCTGTATACATGCCTGCAATTCCTCATTCTACCATCAAGTCACCTTATCTACTTTCCTTCCAGGTGACTCACCGAGTACTCTCTTACTTGTCTCCCTGATCACATGAGCTGCAGTTGTCCAGTCATCCATAAGCTCCTCCTTAGCACCCAGAGCCTGTCTCAACTCCTCTCTGAAAACCATACAACACTCCTCCTTTTCAATTTCCACCACATTGCCCTCGACTCGTCCTTTGTCTTCATCTTCCTTGCCACCAGAGCCATCTCACACGCCACCATCCTGTTCTGTCTGGCTACACTGTCACCTGGCAATACTTTGCCTGATTTGATGTCCTTCAGATTACACCGCCTATACAAGATATAGTCCAACTGAGTGCTCCTATATTTGCTCTTATAAGTTACCCGATGTCCCTGCCTCATCTGGAAGAATGTATTCACTGTGGCCATTTCCCTCCCTTTTGCAAAGTCTACCATCATCTGTCTCCCTGTGTTCCAATCCTGGATACCAAACCTGCCCATCAGTTCTTCATCATCCCTGTTGCCTATACCGACATGTCCCTTGAAGTATAACTGTCTCACATTTGGTTACATTCTGTATTACTTCATGTAACTCAGCTCAACTTCATCCAACTCATGCTACTTCGTAGGTGTAACCACTCATTGATTATCTAGCTTCAGACACTTTTTCCTTCCAGAACATTGCCAACAGACTCCTCCATCAAGATAACTCCTACTCAGTCTCTCTTCCAATCAATACCATAACAGAACAACTTAAATCCTGTTCCAATGCTTCTACCTTTTCACCAAGTGTCATTAACACACAGTGTATCCACCTTCTCTAAATCAAGTCAACAGCGTCTGAAGTTTTTCCTGTCACAGTCCCTATGTTAGTTCTAGACTCTTTCCCTTCCTCCTTTATCGTAAGAGATACACCTTCCTTTCCTTCTTCAACCCACAGTAGCCCAATTTCCATCAGCACGAATGGTGCTTGCTGTTAACCTGGCCCTCGACCAATTCTGTATGGAAGTAATAGGTGTGATTCATATTTAGTCTGGCACAGGTTTTACGTTTGATGCCCTTACTTACACAACCGCGAGGATTTATCAGAGCGTGGGACCAACACAAGGAGGCCATTGCCCATGTTCTTATTATGAATATCCTTTTATTTTTTCTCATTTTCTGAATATGACATGGGGTTTGATTTCAGTGCACCATCATTAGGTATCTTTTTTTCACAAGAATACTTTATGTGAAAGTTTGGTGCTCACTTTTCAGTGCTTTGACATTTCTCTAACAGGGAGCCAGTGATTATTTGAGAGCACCTTTTCTGAAATAATGAACAGTATTTTTAAACAAAAAAAACATTCCCTTTTCCAGTGTTAATCAAAGTAGTTCCTATTCATCATCAGTGTTTTTTTTTTGTCTCCTGTTCTGTTGGTCAGACGATTTTACGGGAGAATAAAGAGCAGCTTCCTCTTGAAATCCAAACAAATGCTGTGGCCAAGGACAGAGTCTTCAAGTAAGTACTTCTTTTTGTGTAAAAATTAACACCAGCTGTCAGCCTTGTTTGACCCTGGAGCTCCAATGCCAACACATTAAAATGGTCACTTAAAAATACTTGGAGTATAGAAGACTATCTAAACTAAGTTTGACTTGGCTTACTCAATTTCCAAATTCTGCCTGTTTTGCATACCTTGTTCTAAAAAGGACACCCCCATCTTCCCTGGAAATAATAGAGCCAGCACTACTTCTATTGTCCAATCAGGTAGGTTAAAGTCAAACTTTTTTTTTTTTTAATTTATTTAAATTAGAACAGTACATATTAATCAACATCTCAGCAAAATGCATCAATGTAAATATGCCGGAGTTAGCACAGTAGCTAATATTCATCCGTAGTACTATGTTTGCATTGTTTGCTGGAGTGTGGAAACCAGAAGCCTCCTTGTCGCAAAAATTAAGAATCAACTAATAAATGATAAGGGACACACTAAATTGTCAGCTAAAATGATATGTATTTTTATATCCTTACAGTGGGAATGAGAGAGGGCAAGCAGATTGATATAAATTTCCAATGCACACAGGAGTCAAACACATCCAGTCCGATCTTTTAATTCTTTTAAGAATGGAGCATTAACACAAGCAACACTGCAAAGGGGTATACAAGGAAAATGCTTCAAATCGGAATTTTTTTAATGACCAAAGGTACAATGTGCACTGGTATTTGACATGGGTTGTCAGAGCCTTATTGCAGGGAATGAAAGATAAGTTACAAATTAAAAGAAAAGAAATGAAACATTAACTTAGCAACAGAAATCAGTTTGGGGTTTAGGAAATATATACAATATAGGTTAGGTATGTATACGCTGAGAAAGGGCAACTGTCTTTGGGAATGATGGGAGGTGGGGGATTACGAAAATATGTCGACGAGCGTAATGGCCTGCGGGATAAAACGGTTCAAATGTCTGGTTGTTTTGGTCCTGATGGACCTGAATTTGCAGCCTGATGGGAGGGTTGTGAATAGGCAGTGAGTTGGGTGTAAAGGGTCCCCTATGATCCTCCTGTCATCCATAAACTTCATCAGCTTGATGGAGGAGTAGCTGGAGTTGCAGTCATTGATGTACAGGGAGAACAGATAAGGGAAGAGGGCACAATCTTGTGGAGGTCAGGGGGGCTGACAGATGGCTGCCAACCAACACTTGTTGCCCCCTGTTGATGAGGAAGTCTGTAATCCTCACACAGATGGGCTGGGGTACCTGCAGCTGTACCAGCTTGGTGTGCCGATGGCCTTGGACAGTGGTGTTGAAATCAGAGTTATAATCTACAAACAGGGTCCTGGCGTAGGAACTTGGCTGGTCTAGGTGCTTGAGTATGTGAAGGCTGAGGTAGATGGTATCATTAACAAACTGTAAGGGGTCCAGGAGAGAGTCAGTGATTGGTTTGAGGAAGGACAGGATCAGTATCCCAAAACAGAGAATTCACGTACATAGATTTACAAAGCCTTTTTTCTTGTCAGCCTTGTCAGTTCTCTCCAGACATGTAGATAATTCATGTCTTTGAATGACTTACCCACACAGAGATTAATACATTGACACAGAGTGAGCAAAGTCTGTCCTGTGGAGGATTTATCTTCCCAAAAGGACTTCCAGACAAGGGAGTCATCCTGTCAAAACTGTCCTGTCATGACAGTACCTTGTAGTTGCACACCGAGGTTACTAAGGTCAGATTGTTCATTGCTGCACTACGTTAACAGTGACACATGTATGGGGAGACTTCTCGTTTTTTTTCCACCATAGGTGATTCTGGGATTTTAATTTGGAAAAAAGGTTATCTCTCCATGCAATGTTTTCAACACACAGCATGTTTAAGATAATATCCCCTCACTCCTCTTGTCTTTTATAACCAGGGTCTACACTGAAATGTCTCAAGTGGCCAACAACCTGACACATCCCTCATTTGAGCTGACTGAGAACGAGGAGGAGGCCGACATCATTTGGAGCTATAATCACATCAAAGACTACAGGTCAGAATCATAGCAGCAAACGCATACACACACACACACACACATACAAACACAAAAGCACAAAACAGCATCAAACTGTTGGCTTGAGTCTTCACACCTGTCAAGAAGGTTTTTTTCAGACAAACAAAGCTTCATCTTGAATAATGAAGATCAGCTTTTAGCTCTACTCAGCAAAGGTCTTTCTGTTATATTTAAGACTTTGCATTTGTTCCTTGACAAGATATAAAAGTTTAGATTTTGCAACATTTTGAATGTGACATGTATGATCAAGAGGTTTTATAAACAAGTTTTTAAGCTTCAATAGATTCAATATTTTAGATAATTCCATCAAGGACCATCTAATGTTTCAGTCCACTTGTTGCCACTGTCATGTTAGCAACTCTTATACTACTAGAAGGATGGCTTTTCTGTTTGGAGCATTTGTGATTGACTGGTTACCAGTCCAGGGTGGCCCCGCATCACCCTGAAAATTATGTAGAATTTTTCTTTTTTTGTGGGGGGCAGTCAGGACCGTGAGGATCCATCTGTCGGTCTTTTCGGACAGACCAAGTTGTCAGGGCCCCGATGGACACTTTCTCCACCAATTTGACGTTGCCAAGTGTGCCCTTTTCGAGAGATTCTAAGTGTTTCAGCTTTATCTCTAAGTGAGAACACGGAGTCCAATGAGCCCCGGAGTCCAGCAGAGTTGAGTCCAGAGAGCTTTATTCTTCATGAAAGAGTACAAGCCCAAGCCCATCCACTGAACAACTCCTTTGTCAACAGAAATCATCCCCTTTTATAATACAAAATATGTAAAACATGGGTGTTTAAAGTCCAGAGGGCATGGCTATTCATGCCTTCTTCACCTTACATGTTTGTTTTGTCAAACCCCTTTTTCCCTTGCACTTCAGTTGTTTTTATTGGCGTCATTACTGTCTTCTCTTTTTTCTTTATTAGCCAAATTCCTGATTTTAATAGGTTTCATGTATCACCTAATCCTCAGGCATCTTTGTTTTATTTCAAGACGATACAGTGAAGTTTTGGCATGTATTGGCCTTGTGATAAAGCCCATGGGGTGGTGTTTATGGCTGGAACACGTAGGTTAGTAAAAGCTCTTCATTAGGTGGCATCATGGGACCTCCATATTTAATGGTTTTATGATGGGGAATACACATAGACCTATAACTTTTTGTCATGTGACGGTCACTAGAGGCCTGCGACAGATGTACATTAATCGTCCTTTCTTTTTAGGTGTTTTTCTAGGAGTGGGACTTTCCGTACATCTGTATTCCCTTGGGCTCATGTGCATTTGGTCAGCTGTTAGTATCATGCAGTGATGTTACCTTTTTCATATAGCAGCCTTTTTTCGTAGTACATGTATCATATAAAATTTAGACACCACACCACAACCACTACTAGGAAAAATGGTAAAAATGAATTGGGAATTGATTGTACTGCCATACAAATTTTCAGCCTGCCATGAGTATACATACTTCCTCACAAACTGGGACTTGACACTACCAAACTGCAAAGAACTGAAAATGGCCTTTGGAGACCAAAATATGTTCCCTTAAATTATGCGAAGTCAAGAAGGATTTGAAAATATTATTTCTTCATACATTTTAGCAGTTATAATTTACCTCTTGATATCAAAACAAAGCCTAATTTCCCCACATATACCTTAAAATTATTACCACAACATACACTTCATGGCCAAAAGTATTTGCCCACCTGCCTTGCCTCCCAACAGCTTCAGCTCTTCTGGGAAGGCTGTCCACAAGGTTCAGGAGTGTGTTTCTGGGAATTTTTTACCATTCTTCCAGAAGCACATTTGTGAGGTCCCACACTGATGTTGGAGGAGAAGGCCTGGCTCTCAGTCTCCGCTCTAATTCATTCCAAAGGTGTTCTATCCGGTTGAGGTCAGGATTCTGTGCAGGCCGTCAAGTTCATTCACAACAGACTCTGTCATCCATGTCTTTATGGACTTTGCCTTGTGCACTGGTGCACAGTCATGTTGGAAAAGGATGGGGCCAGCTCCAAACTGTTCCCACAAAGTTGGGAGCATGGCATTGTCCAAAATGTCTTTGTTGGCTGAAGCCTTCAGAGTTCCTTTCACTGGAACTAAGGGGCCAAGCCCAGCTATTGAAAAATGACCCGAAACCATAATTGCCCCTCCACCAAACTTGACCCTTGGCACAATGCAGTCAGACAAGTACTGTTCTCCTGGCGACCGCCAAACCTAGACTCGTCCATCAGATTGCCAAATTGAGAAGTGCGAGTCGTCACTCCAAAGAACGCATCTCCACTGCTCTAGATTTCAGTGGCGGTGTGCTTTGCACCACTGCATCCGACGCTTTGCATTGCACTTGGTGATGTGTGGCTTGAAATGCAGCTGCTTCGCCATGGAAACCAAATCTATGAAGGTCTCTCCGCACTGTTCTTTAGCCAATCTGAAGGCCACATGAAGTTTGGAGGTCTGTAGCGATTGACTCAGCAGAGAGTTGGCGACCTTCTCGCACTATGAGCCTCAGCATCCGCTGAACCCACTCCATCAGTTTACATGACCTACCACTTCATGGCTGAGTTGCTGTTGTTCCCAAACACTTCTATGTTCTTATAATACAGCTGACAGTTGACTGTGGAATATTTAGGAGTGAGGAAACTTCACGACTGGATTTGTTGCATCGGTGGCATCCTATCGCAGTTCCACAATGGAATTCACTGAGCTCCTGAGAGCTACCCATTTTTTCACCTATGTTTGTAAAAACAGTCTGCATGCCTAGGTGCTTGGTTTTATACCCCTGTGGCCATGGAAATGATTAGAACACCTGATTCCAATTATTTGGATGGGTGAACGAATACTTTTGGCTATATAGCGTACATCCAAATAAAAAGATACTTTTCCTCTGTTGATATCACAAGAAAGGGGTTAACCCACATCAATGAGTGCTTGGTTATGTGGCGCACAGACATCCACTTGGCAATGCAGGTCTTCACCACACTCTGGTTCCTAGCAACAGGAGCCTTTCAGCAGGAGGTGGCTGATGGGTCAGGCACCTGGCATTCATCCCTGGACCCCTCCTGTGGCTGCAACACTCTGCCAATGTGCAGCAACTCTTCTTTTTACAAACTAAGTCACACACTCCTACTCATTAGATTTTCTTTTGCTACATAAAGTGTTTCTTCTTGCCTCCAATGCTGGTGCAAGTACATCAGTTTCACATTCTACGCAATTCTTCTGTTTTTATGTATCTGGTGTTTTTGCCATTTTTATTTGGGTAAAAGGTGAAAGCATACTACGTTTTAATACTCATTTGCATCATTATTTTTGGAAGGAGTCAAAGCGGTCCAAGTGGCATGTACAGTTATGATCAACTCCAAGTCTGTACAGTTCTTGGCAGACATACTTTCCTAGAGTTTTTCAGCATGAAAGCTTTGCAATCCTTCATACATGAGCCCCCTTGTCTATACTTGGGACAGACCATTTGATTGTAAATAATCTTCTCCAACAGGAAGCTAAGTGAGGAGCGACCTCATGTGATGCTCAACCAATTTCCCTGTGAGAGTGTTGTCACTGTGAAAGACTGCCTTGCTGCTGTGGCCCGAAGAGTAAATGGTGGTGCAGCACCTTATTGGTTACCAGAGACCTTAAACCTCCAGACTGAGCTGCCACAGTTCATCCGGCATTTTCAACTGAGACAACAGAGGTTGGTTTAATGATTTTACATTATTTACATTGTACAAGCAACTAATTTGAATGAAAAAGACATGCGATAGCCTCAAAAAAATGCTGTGTTGGTTAGCCCAATCATTGGGTTTAAATATGCAAGTGGCAAGAAAAATCATGTGATCTCCATGATAACAGAACCTTGATAAAAGATAAAGTATGAGTTATAAGCACTGGGACAAAAATCATGTTCAATCTTGTAAAACTCCATAAATGCAGGTTAATTAAAAGGAATAAGCTCAATCTTTATCAACGCACCTCCATACTAATAAAAGGTCTGGTTATTGAGTGAATAAAACTCCATGATTAGAACAGTGAAATTCCACCGTAACCTCCACAACAGCTAAAGTCAATCGTGACCTATTTCTATGTGTACTAATTGTATTGTGTTTTTGTAAGAATGCCAATCCCAGTTAGACCTTCTTACGTGCACCATTTGAATGCTTTGCACGAAGTCGCGCAAATGCAAGTGATACAAAATATGATCGAGCTCAAAATACAATAAAAAATAAATATACTGCAGCTTATTTACAGCTTAGCATGTTAAAGTTCACATGCCTTATTTGTTTCCCAAGCCCATGGTTGTAGCTTGCAAATATCTCCAAAAATTTCTGCTTGACACATGAGTATGACATCTTTTTATGGCAATGCTACACTCCCAGAGGCATTTCATGTTTATTTCCTTTTTACATTTAGATATTTGTCAGCCATTCTGTTTGTTTTCTGAACTCAATGTATTTACTTAAATGGTAGGAATTTGACATATTCATATCTAAAAGGGTTTTCTGATGTTTCAGGGGTGAGGATAACCACTGGATCTGTAAACCCTGGAACTTGGCTCGTGGTCTGGATACACATATTACCAACAACCTTAACTACATAATTCGACAGAGAGAGAGTACACCAAAGGTACAGAGACACAGATCAGAATCTTACCAAAATGACAGAATGACTGAAGTTGATTCTGACCATTGAGTACTTACAAACACTTAAAGCCATGTCCATATTCTCCTCACACCGCTGAACAGGTTTCCACAGGGTGTTCGGTTTAACCAGGGCATCCCTTTGTATTACAAATGGTTTCTGGTCTTATTGAATATCGTTGTCAAATGTTATCTTGGCAACTGGACTTTGACCTCTCATATTCAATGTTTCTTCAGTTCTAACAAACCGTGGGGAGTTCCCGGTATATACTATGCATATGAAAAAATGATTCACCCCCCCTTGGATGCTTCAACATTTTATTGTTATAAAATCATGGTAATTTAATTTTTTGACAAGTACTTGAAAAAAAACTGATTTTTAGTAAATAATATCAATTAAAAATTACATTAGGTAAAGTAGTTGAGTATTCAACCACCTTCCTATCACTCATTTTTGCTGAGAAGCATCCCTAGAGCATGACATTCCCACCACAATGCTTTACTATGGAGCTCCTGTTTGTGGTGATGAACAGTGTTGAATGTTTGCCAAAACTCAAATCTCGTCTGATGGCCACAAAGCTCAATTTAAGTGTTTAAGGTTTAAGGTTTAAAGTTCAATTTAAGGAAGGATAAGATAAAACAGAAAGATGAGAAGTTTAACTTAGAGGTGGGGGGGGGCTGAAGGCAGGAACAAGACCCCACTAGAATTACATTTTGTTTAGTATAAAGCTACTCCCAGGGCATGATAAAGGAGGAAAAGGGGCATGGCGAAACATGTCTCCATGCCCATATACGCCCACATCTTGCATTTTAAAAGGTGATGTTGTGGTGGACACTGAGGGGCGTGGCATCTCACCCCAAGGGACTAGGGGCTTGAGGGCGTGGCTTAAGCCGGGGGGTATATGTATGTGCTGTGCTCTGGAAGTGCACTGTGTGGTTGTATAGTGGTATGGTGGTGCTCAGTATCAAAGATAATGGTGCTCAGTATTAAAATGGTGCTCAGTATTAAAGGAAGTATATGTGCGGAGTCATCGTCAAATAGCGGTGCTTGCCTTGTCGGCGTTACAATGGATCTGCCGGATGCCGGATTGCGGGACCAAGAAGAGCGCAGAGCTCCCTCTTGCAACGAGAAGGAGCAGGTCATCCCCAAGCCCAAGGAGGTATGTGATCCCACCTCGGCCACATCGCCGCAACCTGCTCAGCTATCCTCGCCCACCATGACCGTCCGGCTACCGGACTTCTGGCAGAGCAACCCGAGGCCTGGTTTCAGCATGTAGAAGCATTTTTCCACCTGAGGGGAATTTTTGCATATGACACCAGGTACTTTTTGGTTGTCCCAGTGCTGGACCAGCACTCAACAGCGTGCGCGAGCCATGGAGCTGTTGTGCGACCGCCTGCAGACAAGTAGATAAACTGTGATCAAAAGTCTCCTGCTCCTGAGGTACAGCCTGTCCGCCGCAGAGGGCATGCTTGCGCTGTTGGGAGCCCTCGATGGTGGGTTCCTGTTCTTGCATATCTTCCTGCGCCAGCTTCTGCCTGCAGCACAAGCGATCTTGGAGAGCTCCCACTGTCTGGCCGCTAGTGACTACCAGGGTTTGGTGGAGGAAGCCAACCGCGTCTTGCGGGCAACCAAGTAGTTCACCTTCCACAGTGTGATGTCAGCCTAGACGCGGCCAAGCTTGCGACCGCCAAGGAGGAGTTTGCCTCCATGCAAAGCCTGGGGTTAGTGCAGCGGTCCAATAGCCCGTGGGCCTCCCCACTCCATATGGTGCCCAAGCCCTACAGGTCAGGTGGAGCCCCTGCAGCGACTTCGCCGTCCGAATAACATCACCGCAAACCAGCATTACCCCATTCCCCACATTCAAGATTTATCCATGCGGCTGTCAGCTGCAACCGTTTTTTCCAAGGTGGATCTGGTACATGGTTATCACCAGATGCCTGTGCCTGCAGAGGATGTGCCAAAGTTCGCGGTGCTCACCCCGTTCAGGCTTTTGAGTTCCTGTGCATGCCTTTCTACTTGAACGGTGCCGCTCAGACTTTTAAGAGGCTTATGGACACGATGATGCGTGACCTCACTTTTGTGTTTGTGTACCTGGATGATATACTGGTGGCCAGCCCTTTGGGGCTGATGAGCACCTGGAGCACTTGACACAGGTTTTCTAGATGAACATGGCCTTATAGTCAACCCAGCTAAATCTCAGTTTGGGTGGTCGGTTATGGCCCAGGACTTCTTCTTCTTCCAGGAGTTCTTAGACATGGTGAACTTCTACAACTGTTTCCTCCCTCATGCTGCCCACCTCCCTCAGCCGCTTCATGGGGCTCTGCCATCCAGGCGGGGGAGAGACACAGTCGATTGGACTCCAGAGCGGGTTTGGGCTTTTGACGGGGTAAAGCACACCCTGGCTGACGCAGCCTTTCTGGCCCATCCAGCACCCGAGGCGTCCATACCATTGATGACCAACGCGTCTGATTTTGCTATGCTTTGGGGCCGTGGTTGAACAGCTGGGGACGAACGCATGGCAACCCTTATGTTCTTTAGCAGCAAACTTCAGGATAAACGAATGAAAGTGTAGCGTGTTTGACAGGGAGTTGTTGACACTGTGTTTGGTGATGTGTAATTTCCATTTTCTTCTTGAACGCCGCTCGTTCATGGTGTATGTGGATCACAGGCCATTAACGTTTGCCATGTCTAAAGTGGCTGATCCGTGGTCCATCCGCCAGCAGTGATACCTTGTAGCCATTTCTGAGTTTATGACGGACATTCAGCATGTGTCACGGAAGGCCAATCCCTTTGCGGATTGCCTGTCGTGTGCGCTAGTGTGCCCCGTGCATGTCGGGATGGATTTCTCGGCTATGGCCCCGCCCAGTCGTTCGGGTGACCTGGCATTGGTGAGTTTTCAACTCGGTGCATTCCATCTCGTATCCGGGAGTCCGAGGGTCGATGAAATTGGTGGGTGCTAAGTTCATCGGGCCTGGCATGTGTAAGGACATCAAGGAATGGGCGGCCGCGTATGTGGCGTGCCGGCACGCTAAGGTTCACCAGCATGTTAGGGCAGCCCACCAGCCGTTTCCGATTCCAGCCAGGCATTTCGACCATCTGCATGTTGACCTCGTAGGCCCTCTGCCACCTTCGCAGGGTTTTACGCACCTGGTCACCATGGTCAATCGGACAACCAGGTGGCCGCTAAGGGTCTCAGGAGAGTTTTTGCCTGAGAGGTCTGCTCCCCCTCCCCGCCCGACCACGTTTCTGGTTGGGCCCCCCGACCCTCGACTTTCAGGCACTGCTCAACACTGTTTTCCGCGATCTTTTGTACCAGCAGAGCTCGTGTCTGCTAGTTTTGTGTTTGCGCGACATGAGGCTCACCGCTCGCCTCTTCAGCCCCCATATGATGGGCCGTTACAGGTTCTCGAGGTGGTGCTAAGACTTTCGTGCTGGACATGGGCATGCGTAGGGAGCGGATGTCACTTGATCAGCTGAAGCAAGCATACAGGGTGGCTGGTGAAGTTCTGCTTCCTACCCAGGTTCCCCACCGGGGTCACCCTCCGTCCTGGACCCCAGCAACACCTCCACGCAGCCGTTATGGCAGGCAGATCAGGCCTCCCATGAGGCACTCGATTGGTTTCAGGGTCCCTTCTGGGTGTTCGGGGGTGTTGGCATCCATGTTGTGCCTTAAGCTCGAGATAAACATATATATATGCGCCCCCAGAAGCACTGTCTAGTTGTATAGTGGTATGGTGGTGCTTACTATTAAAGATAATCTCATTCAAGACTCCAAGTCTTCATATCAATTAATCCTCGCTGAGCACCACAATGTTCAGTTAATGAAAACTCAGTTGTTCTGAGTTTTCATCGTACTCCATAAGGAAGAAGAAAGCTCTCTGACTTCAACTCTACTGGACTCCAGGGTTTGTTTGACTCTGCATTTTCAGAAGATAATTTGAACACTGACAACCTTTTTGAAGAAAAAGATTTAGTGAAAGATAGAGCAATGTTTCAAGACTTTGGCAGGCCTTAAAATCCACATCACTTCAACTGTTGAAAAACCCGGGCAACAGTTGTTGCATCTAGAGTCCCTCTCATCTGTTCCACTGAAGCTCCTAACTTCTTCAGAGAGGTCTTAGGTGTCTTAGTGGCCACCCTCACCAGTCCTTTTCTTGCATGATCACTCAGTTCGTTAGGAAAACCAGCTCTAGGCATATTTAGACAGTGGCCAAATGGAATAGGCCTTCCATTTCTCAATGTTGGATTTAACTGAACTCTGTAAAATGCTTAGTAAGTTAGAAGTCTTCTTGTAGGTGTCTTATACATTTATGAGCTTTTCTCTGAGTTGCTTGGACTGTCCATTTGTCTTCATGTTGCGATTGTAGAAGGAATACTGATGAAGCAGAGACTGGGCTGCTTTTATCCTACAATCACTCATCAACTACACAGGCGATCTCCATTTCACTAAAAGTGGGACAGTGTTGGCATCCATGTTGAATTAGGTCAGTCTCTATAAAAAGGGGTGAATATTTATGCAAACACTAATTTTACACTATATTATTTTTGATTAATTGAAACAAGTTTATAAAAATCTGTTTTCACTTTGATGTGAAATTAAATTTTCTTTTGCAAATTGTTGTCAGAAAAAGCCAAATTACATTAACCATAATTTCAGTTATAAAAGGATCACAAGGGGAAAACACCCAATGGGGTATGAGAGTTTTTATAGGCATTGTACATGCTTGCATGTGGGTGAAAGGTTGTGTCCGAGGCCTCCATCTATGTTCATTGAAGGTCTCTTAAATTTGACTCTCCTCATCCTTATGTTTGACTACATATAGACAACTAGGTTGACACTATCATGATAGTGTTTCCGCAGCAATCCCTCTAGTTTTCTAAAACATTCCTTTGATCATGATACACATAAAATAATGTTAATAGTGGAAATCAACATGTAAGATTATGTTAAAATTGCACTGATAAGCCTGATTTTTCTCTGATTTTTAAAAGAAGTTCACAACAGTATCACTAGAAATATGTTTATTTTGATACTAACCTTTTCTTTTCCCCAGGATTGTTTTTTGTGACTACTATTTGTTCATAGTTTTTTGTATATGTGTTTCCCTTAGGTGGTGTGTAAATATATTGAAGATCCAGTGCTATTCAACAGGGAGGATGTTGGAATGGTGAAATTTGACATACGCTACATGTTGATGCTGCACTCTGTGAAACCCCTCCGTCTCTTCACCTATGATGTCTTCTGGTTACGTTTTGCTAATAGGTAAATTCGAGTAAATTTGCAACTAAATAATTCCAGTTATGCTGTCACAGCCAACTCTAATGCAGGGTTATGGAGCTACCCTTGCATTTTGTGAGACCTTGAGTGTACACATAGACATTGTCACGTCAAATTCTGCATGCAAACATATTCTTTCCATAAGATCAACATGCAAACATATTTTCTGTACATAAGACAAACATGCAATGGTTGCTGTGCATTTGCAACGTGCAAGGCCTCAGTATAATCAGGTGTGTTAAAGGGGCCCCTTTATACAATCTAATCAAAATGTGGTATTGGCCTCGGTAAAACTAAGGTATGTAAGAGGGGCTCCATTATAAAACTGTCCCATACAAGTATAACAACCTATGAGGATGTGTACGTGCCAACAGCCAAATCCCAATAAACATTCCCTGGACGGAAAAATGACCAAAGTTAACACAAGGGTTTAGAAAGGTCAGAGGAAAGATGGCCAAAAAGATAAACACCATTGTAATGATAATCCTGAGTGATTTGGTTGGTTGAAAGGACAAAAGCAGAACTTTAGACTCCATTAAAATCCAGGTTTCCTGTGACCTGTAAAAAGGTTTTCGAACCAACACCCCCACTGCGTTGAAATTACATAAGCAGGGACCCTCCATGTGTAGGGGGTATTAAAAGGGATGGTCTGTTTTGGAAAGTCGTTCAGTGGGATGACCTGGGCTTCATATTCTCTCACAAAGACATAAAGCTCTCTGATTCTCAAGTTCCTCTTGGATTCTGGGGCTCATTGGACTCTCTCTCTCTTAAAAGACAAAACTCTAACAGCTTGAAGACCTCTCTTTGTGTTAGACAAGAAAGGGTCCTGAGGTATAGTTCGGGCATTGCGGCTTAAAGGACACGGGCCTGACCCAGTCCATGCCCGCCGACCCTCTCTCCCCGTTGAGGGCCCACGATCTGACCAAAAAATTTACCAAAACACTCACTGTTCTCACAAAGCTTTGGAAGCAACATCGACGTTCTTTTAATCTCCTACCCTCCCCCTCCCCAAACCCTAAAATATTTTGGTGTGTTTGGCTTTTTATACTCTTACTAATGTTTACATATACTAAGTTAGAATTAACATCCATTTAGAAAGGACTTTGGGGCGGTAGTGAATATTTCAATGAATATACAAACAGTAGACACAAAAGTAGTGAAAATTTAGAAGTAATAAAGCTGTACATTTTAACATTTAGTCAATTTTAATAAAAGTAAAAAAATCTTTTCTGAATTATCCCATTCCCTGATAGTTGCTACAGCCAAGTATAACAATTATCACTTGGCACATACTGGGGTACCACCGAGACATTTCAGGATCAGTCAAAGAAAGATGAAGTTTCAGGGTTATTCGGCACACAAAAAAGAGGAAAGAAAAGAGGTATTCCTAAAATCTGGCATTCTACATGGGATGAAAATTTGTTTGGGAAAGAAAAGCTTCCTGCTGTGAAAACATTTTTGTTTGGGTTTTTGATAAACAGCCAAAATAAAACCTAAGCTCTGTAGTTGAGTTTCTTGAGTTTGTGTTTCTTCAATGCAGATGTGTCCGTATCAGTGTACTTTTAAGTGTTTCGCTGTCAAGAACCGATGTATGCACAAAAATATTAATGTGTTATAGCGTTCTTCCGATTTTGGACAAAATCCCATTATGTGCAGCATAACCACTGCAGTGTTTTACTATGGCCTCTGATTGATATCAATGGCTCCCCGATCTTCTCTTTTGTAATTTATTTAGTTTTTATAAATCCGCTAAACAGATGTCTAATTGTTTGACAATGTTTTTTCTCTATCTAGACCTTTTTCCTTGGATACTTTTGATGACTACCAAAAACATTTCACAGTGATGAACTATGCCGAGGATGTTGACCTCAAGCAGGTATACCTTAGGCTTGTTTTGCCATTTGATTAAGTGTTTATTTGTTTATTTCATCTGTCAACATGTCCTTCATTTGCTGCTCAGAAAGCAGAAGACCTGAACTGACGATTCAGTTTTCCCAAAGAAAAGGCCATTTTTTCCCAATCATTACTTTTGCATAGATCACAAAAATGTTACAAGAAATACATATTTAATTTGAAGCATTTTTTAGCCTTAATTGTCAAAAAGGGGTTTTGTAGTCATAATTCTATCATGGTAATGTGAAGTTTCAGTAGATATCTTTGTCTGCCCTCAATTTCATTGCCCTCTCGAACAATTAGTTGTAGGCAGAAATCTTTAAAGACAAGGAGGAGAATTTCATTAATACAACTTCTGTTTTTCTAGGTGCACTATGATGAGTTCATTCCTTTGTTTGAGAAGCAGTACCCAGAATATCCATGGAGAAAAGTTGAAGTAAGTTAAATGTATTGGCAAAGAACCCCAAAAACTTGGCCAGCCAACCTAATTTGATACTCTGTAAATATTAGTTTCCCATTAGTTTCCCCCTAGATAATCCAGAAATTACTTTCTAGGGATATTTTGTAAATCTAAGTGGTGTTTATTTCTTCGCTGCTCCTTTTTTGAGTATATTCATGTGTATTTATTTTATCTGCCCCATACAAAACACGCAGTGATGTTCATATTGTATTTATTCAGTCTTTACATTCTGTCCACCTGTTCCTTAAGTTGGGCATGCTTTAGCCATATACGTCATATACGCTATTCAGTTGTTATTAGATTGTGGTTATGTGTCCTTATAACCTTTTTCTACTACAATAATCATCGAATATGGAGCATAGTGCAGAGTAGTCGTCCTTGGAACTGAACATTCCTTGTTTGATTCCTGCACTCCTCAAGCTGTCGAAGTGTTGTTGAGCTAGACACTGAACTCCTCATCGCTCCCCTGGCGCGGCTAGGAGTTAAATGCAGAGGAAATAATTTCCTGCAAGGGTTGAATTACGTATTTAAAAGTATTTAAGAAAAATAAATTGCGTTTTGGGCCATTGAAATACTATTTGGAACAAAGAAATATTATTACATAGGTCTGTATATGTGATAATTAAGTTGTGATTAATATATAATTTTGGGAATGGAAAAAGGGAAAACTGACGCCTCAGGAACATCATTCTGATTTTTCAGATGTAGTTGATGTATCTGTTGGTAAAGGATTTATATTCATCCATCCATCGTCTGCCGCTTATCCTGCAGTCAGGGTCGCAGGGGATGCTGGAGCCTGTCCCAGCTGTCATCGGGCGAGAGGCGGGGTACACCCTTGACTGCTCACCAGTCAATCGCTGGGCCACATCTACAAACAGACCACCATTCCCTCACTCACTCATTTTAGGCAATTTACCAATTTTTTCCAGTTAATCTGCTGCATGTTTTTGGACTCCGGAGAAACCAGACAACTCGGAGAATACCCACATAGACACGAGGAGAACATGCAAACTACACACAGAAAGGTCCCCTGTCGGAATTGAACCAGGGTCCTTCGTACTGTGACGATGAAGTGCTAACCACTGCGCCACCATTTATATTCACATTCATATAATTATTTTCATGTAGTATTCAATACTACACAGGACAAGATGTTACTATCTCTTGTGCCAAAATCCAAGATAAAACTCATCTAGAGGCCCAATTCAGATGATAGGGAAGCTAATAAGCAATATAGCAATAAAGCAACCAGCAAGCTAACAAATTAACGAACAAAATACAAATCACCAATTAGCTCCTTTAGCCACTAGCAGTCTGAAGCATGTTATTTGGATTTTCAAGTGGGCCCCTTTCTTTACCGATGTTTCCTTTAGTAAGGCCCATGACACCTCAAGAAGGCTTAACAGTGAAATCCAGCATCCTGTAACCCCCCCATGCCACATAACAACAGAACTACAAGCAAACTATCCCACTTTAGGGACCTCCCCAGCTTGCATATTTCCTCCTTAACCACAACAATTCACTGGCTCGTTCTGTTGCTAGAGACCTGATGCTGGTTGCAAGTTTCAGGCTATGACCATGAATAAACAGCAGTAAATTACCATTTACCCTGATGCTCTGTGGAACTTGTTTAAACCACAGTAAAATTGAGAGATAAGGCTTTTCTTCTGTCATTTGCATACAGTCATTCTTGTATCTAACACAGTTCTTGCTTTGGGTTTTATTTTTATCTCCCTTTAATTCGGTACCTTCCATTTCACAGGCAGAATTGTTTAAAGCCTTCAGGGAGCTCTTTGAAGCAGCCACATCTCGACCAGCTCCATATGGGCTATGTGACTACCCCTCTTCCCGAGCGATCTACGCTGTGGACCTTATGCTTAAGTGGGGTAAAGATGAAACTGGCAAGTATTTTTTCTACCTCAGTGACTAGATGGCTTTAGAAACGTCTTCAGTTGCCATATTTATTCTTTAAACAGACTCCAAAAATTTCTCTTAGTTGGAATTTGATGATCATGGGTTTTAAACCCATAACATAACTCAAACTCAAGACACGAGCACTTGCAGCATTTGTCTAAATGTTCCATGTCAAGTTCTTAGTATAGCACCTAATTGTCTTTGTTATGATAAAAATTCCCCTAATGTAAAATATCTTAATCATCATGCATGCTATAAACACATAATCTTAAGAGGTTTTGGTCAGTCAATGACTCTGTAATATCGGATGTCATTCCTCAGGGAGTTAAATAATTGCAATAATTGCAGAGAAATAATTTTGTTAATATAAATAAAGTATAAATTATCAAATCTTGTTATAACTGTATAATAATATTGTATTTATTATTGTTTGTTCAAATTTTGGACAGGTGAGCGGGTTATGCTGCCTCAGATTCTAGAGTTGAACTTCAGCCCAGACTGTGCCAGGGCCTGCCTGTACCACCCCTCCTTCTATAATCACATATTCCAGACACTCTTCCTGGACGAGCCCAATCACTGCCCTGTCACTGAGATTATATGATCACCTGGAACAACCAAGCAGTATTTATATCTCAACTGTCTGCAACACGAACATCCCACTTCCTTGTCTCACTTTAATTGAGCTTTTGAAACAAATTAAATCAAGAGGCAATAAATCGCAAAACAGTTGTGTATTTTTGGATTCCTTTTTTCTTTAGGACTAAACTAAGGTATGAAATTAGTTTTTTATTTAGTTTCCTTGTTTTGTCTGAAATGATGTCTGGGGCATCAAAGCCTTGCCTTCGCCCTCACAGTTGAAGACACCACCTAAAGACAAAAGGCAAATCATATTAACTTATTGTTTCAGATCATACAACTGTTTATGTCTCTCTTTCAGCCACATTGCCATGAAAATATCTTTTTATAGTCTTTGTGGGTTTGATTAAAATCCGCACATAGGGTTCAAACATCTCCGAAGTATGAGCAGTCTGTAAAAGAATGAGCAACCAGGGTGTGAGAGAGCAGAATCTTACAATTATATGAAAAGGAAAAAGGTGATCTTTTCACAGCTGTCAGCTGAAATAATCAGTTATGGAGGAGGGTGTAAGGGATATGACCATGGTCGGGAGAGGATAGGAAGTGAAAAGGCTGCGATAAAATTATTAAATAGTTAAACTATGCCTCAAAAAATGAGTACACATGGTGAGAACTACTAGGCATACTAACAAGATGAAGAAAAAAAAATCTATAACACACATTATCATCACAGTCTCCAAAAATCCAATGCTATGAAAACTTCAAATGTTAAGTTTGACAATTCTGCTTTCAAAAACATGTATGATCGTGGTTTAGGTTCATTCTTATGGAAGGAGACTGGTCACTCTCAATGAATAGTTCTGTTTTATTTCCCTCAATTATCCATGATCGTGTCTGCATGTCAAATGGAGAAGAGTCCGAACACTTTTCCTGAATAAAAACAGCGTGAAGAACTGCTGTTGAGTGATCAACTGTTCATGTTAGGTGTATAGAGTAGTGAGTGTCTTTTGATACCTTGACTATTCCTCTCCTCTTCTGCTCACCCAGTGCTTATGTGATTAAACAGCTGTTTTAGAGCTTAAAAGCTTTCTTCACCCATACTGAGACAATGTAGATGCCACCTTCAAAAATGAAGGTGGTGCCTGTATGATAAAGTCAAAATATAAGGTTATTTATTTACTACAGGATTACATATCAAATGGTAATTACCTGAGTCGTGTCTCTGGTAGGTTCAACATGCTTTAGATAGATACTCTTTCAGTTGAGGGGAAGCTAAGTTAACAGTTTCACTTTACACTCGTTATTTCTCAGTCTTTCATCTAAAAATTTGGAGAAAACGGAATGACATATATTAGATCACAAGGTTACAATCTTTGCTGACCCGATTTGAAATAAATCACCAGGTGCTCAGTGCAGGTCAGCTTTTGCCAGTTTATGCAAAAATGTTATAAACATCCAAAGATTTGTCTATAATATTTCTCTGTTGTCAAATCTTTGTTTATTTAGAGGTGAATATTGCTGAGTACATGCCTTTCTTGTAGCCCTGAAAAAAATATAAATTCACAGATTTCAGAAAGGGAAGACTTCTCTCATTTCACTAGCAGTTCTCCTGTGCCACCAGAAAGTCAAAAGTGTGCCCTAAGATTCCAAAAACATAAAATCAAACACAAGTCATTTGGCAATGATGAGGGAATTTGATGCTAATGGATTTTAAACTCATGAGGTTCCATGTCAAGTCCGTAGTATTGCGCCTAATTGTCTTTATGATAATTCCCCGAATATGAAATATCTTAAATTCTTAAATTCCACTAATTTAAATATTTATCTCCCGCCTGGGAGGACTTATAAGCATAAATATGTTTTCATGTTTGACTCATACTAGAAAGTGTTGTTTAAAAAGCATTATTTTTAAAATCACAATTTACAACATATTTTAACTCAGGGTCGCCGCCATTGTTTTACCAGTGCATTACATGCTATGTTGATGACTAATATTGACTTGACTTATATTGTTTGCTTGTGTTAACTTTGGCTGTCAGCTAGTGTTAGCTTTAACTCAATACTGTACGGTATATATGGTATTAATGCCACGTTGTTCTGCTTTTGGGTGCAATTTCCAGTCCAAGGGAAACAAAGGGACTGATGCTGGTCTTCACTGCCTTCCAAAGGACAAGAAGAGAAGAAAGGAGTGGGAAATTGCTTGTGGACACATGCAGCTTCCTAAGGATTCGTGGCTATGTTCTCGCCACTTCTCTCAGGAATCTTTTGACACTTTTAGCCGAGTGAAGGTGCTGAAAGAGCTCACGTGTGCTGCTAGTTTTCAACGGACACTAAAGCTAAATGTTGTTCCTAGAGTTTTCTTTCACAAGCTTACAAAAGATCCTCGAGAAACGAGTGAAGCCCGCTTGAAGGAAGTGGGCACTGGCGAGACCGGCACTAGCACAATCAGTTAGCCATTCATTCAACCCAGCGGTCTGTAAGTCTACAGTGAACAGTCGATGACAAAAAGTGTAGCTTTTTACAACAGACCCTCTCTCTGTTAGCAGGGCGACGCAGTTGTCGAACACTCATTTTATCATCTTGGTAACCAGGGATCCCTTTAAGACAAAGAATTCTAAGCATTAGAGTCTTGTCGTAAGAGAGATGGCAATGAAGAGTCCAATGAGTCCCGTAGTCCAGCAGAGTTGAGTTCAGAGAGCTTTATTTCATAATGAAAGAGCGCAAAGCCCGAGTCATCCCGCCGAACGACATAGTGGACCATCTTTTTTATAACGCAAAGATGTAGGCTTGTTGGCTTGTAGGCGCATTGGATGCTCTCAATGTTGCCCCTGTAGAAAGTTCACATGATGGAGGATGGGGCCCTGGCTCTTCCCAATTAGGAAGTAGTGATGCTGATGTGCTTTCTTGGCCAGTGATGCAGTATTTTTGTCCAGGAGAGGTCCTCTGACACGTGCACACTCAGGAACTTGGTAGTGCCTCTCCACCAGTGCAACATTGATGGTCAAAGGAGTGTGCTGGGTGTGCTCTCGCCTGAAATCCACAACACTGATATTGTACAGCTTTAATATAGTTCTCCCTTACACTTGTTAAATATCTTTGTTGTTCTGGTGGTTCTTCTTCCAGTCCTGTCTAGTAACATGTTTCTACCTCGTCTGTTTCCCTTTTTTTTCTGGCTCATTTCGTTCTTTTGTAATATTTCTTTCCTGACTCACTTAAGCTTCATCTCTTATTACCTGAATTATTGCTAATGTCCTTCCATTTGTGTACAGGCCCCCACTTTTTTTTGTCCATCATGTTTATTCAGCTTTTACATAAGAAAACAACACACAACTATGCCCCCGTCCCCCATAGGAAAACAATTCAAAAAACAAAACAAAAAAACAAATAAGCCTTGGCTCAAAAAATACGATTACTGCTGTCGAGTCACAGTTATAGAAAAATTAAAGACATTTTAAAGGAATATACAGACATCACACCAAATACATTTTGCATGACCCCTCTTGTAATAGTTACAGAAATATTCAACCCATGTAGGACGTGAATGATTTCCATGATCTGGGAAATATTGTCGTACATTGTCTTAGCATGCAGCAAATGCTAGGTGATCCAATGATAAATCTTCCGCCATGACTTAAATTGGATAGAAGACCAGGTCCCATCCAAAATTGTAGCACAAAAAGTACAGTATGCACTTTCTTGCACAAATAATTGCAATTTATAGATAATTATTTTGCACTCATCACTGATAAGGCTATTTGATATCCCAAGAAGCATGTGCACTGGGTCATTTTCTAGATTTTCAGCCTTGAATTCTATATCTTCTGCCCTATCATATACCAAACGTGTTTTTCCAGAAGACCATGAGCAGAGGTTTAGTGGTGCCGTCCCTGTTTTGCATTTTAAACTGGTAAGTAAGAGATATTTGTTGAATTTAGAGCATTATGATGGAGAAATGTGAGCTATGTACAATTTTGTATAGCTTTTATTCTATGACAAACACAGTACTCCTCCCAGCATCCCGCCACTGGTTATCCTTCATCCCTAAATTTAGTTATATTTCCCAAACTTGCTTCACGTAATGGGTGGCACTACTGCCTCAGTCCCTTGGAGTATCAAAGGACACGTTAATTGATCAACCCCAATGTGAGCAGGGAAGCAGATTCTCTATGCATAAGTTAGAAAGCAACAGTGTCTCCCCTGACACAATCCCTTATTTGTAAATAACGGAAAACATC
The DNA here is from genome assembly GCA_901007705.1 of Fistularia tabacaria. Lineage (NCBI taxonomy): Eukaryota > Metazoa > Chordata > Actinopteri > Syngnathiformes > Fistulariidae > Fistularia > Fistularia tabacaria. The sequence goes on along the minus strand of CAAKHD010013252.1, from coordinate 6,722 downwards.
ATGGTGGATAAGTCAGGGCAAGGTAAATTTAAACCTGGATATACCAGCATGGCATTCTGCCACACCTCCTCTGTCCATTTCTGGTGTACAATATCCCACTGACCTCCATTGAGGGCTTTCAGAGAAAGTTAAGTGGCTATGTGCACAGGTGGTTGGGCCTACCATGAGGCCTCAGCAACATAGCCTGGAATGGGAAAAAGAACAAGTTGCAACTGCCTCAGCCTGGAGAACTCCCTCTGCACCTGGCTGGAGGTTAGGCTGAGGCCATCGTTGGGGAGGGAGAGGGAATGGGGTTGTGTGTCTGTGTC
>CAAKHD010013251.1:187925-230206 GCA_901007705.1 Fistularia tabacaria | reverse complement strand
TGGCTTCATGCCTAGAAAGAGTACCACAGATGCCGTATTCACTTTGAGAATGCGAATAGAGAAGTACAGAGAAGGTCAGAGGGAGCTGCATTGTGCTTTTGTAGACCTAGAAAAAGCATACGACAGGGTGCCGAGAGAAGAACTCTGGTTTTGTATGAGGAAGTCTGGAGTAACACAGAAGTATGTTAGACTGGTCCAGGACATGTATGCTGGTTGTGAGACAGTGGTGAAGTGTGCTGTAGGTGAGACAGAGAAGTTCAAGGTGGAGTTGGGTCTTCATCAGAGATCAGCTCAGAGCCCCTTCTTGTTTGCAGTGCTGATGGACAGGCTGACAGATGAGGTTAGACAGGAATCTCCAGGGACAATGATGTTTGCAGATGATATTGTGATCTGTCGTGAGAGCAGGGAACAGGTTGAGGAAAATCTTGAGAGGTGGAGGTATGCTCTAGAAAGTAGAAGAATGAAGGTTTGTCGCAGCAAGACAGAAAATATGTGTGCGAATGAGAGGAACCCGGGTGGAATGGTGAGGCTACAGGGAGTGGAGATCAAGAAGGTGGAGGATTTCAGGTACTTAGGGTCAACAGTCCAGAGCAATGGAGAGTGTGGAAAAGAGGTTAAGAAATGGGTTCAAGCAGGTTGGAATGGGTGGAGAAAAGTTTCAGGGGTTCTTTGTGATAGAAGAATTTCATCTAGAATGAAAGGAAAGATTTACAAAACAGTGGTGAGACCAGCGATGCTGTATGGTTTGGAGACAGTGGCACTGAACAAAAGACAGGAGGCAGAGCTGGAGGTAGCAGAAATGAAGATGTTGAGGTTCTCTTTAGGAGTGATGAGGATGGATAGGATCAGAAATGAGTCTATCGGGGGACAGCACAAGTTAGATGTTTTGGAGAGAAGGTCAGAGAAGCCAGACTGAGATGGTTCGGCCATGTACAAAGGGTGGATAGGGACTATACTGGTAGATGGATGCTGGAATGGGAGATGCCAGGCAGGAGGTCTAGAGGAAGACCAAAGAGAAGATTTATGGACGTAATGAGAGATAATATGAAGGTAGTTGGTGTGAGAGATAAGGATACAGAGAATAGGATTAGATGGAGGAGGTTGATTCGCTGTGACGATCCCTGAAAAGGGAAAAACCCGAAAGGAAAAGAAAAAGATTCATTTTTCTTTACTCAAATTGTCTTGTATTCCAATCCCAGGTTTCACTGATCAAATCATTGGTCAGTGGGAATAGATCAGCTCTGAAAGATCCAGTTAGCCTGTTGTTTCAAGCTCTCAGTTCCACCTGTCTGTTATCCTTCAAACATCTTTATCAGTGTTCTAGATCTATTTGAGCTACATTCTTTTTCACCTTGCCAAAGAAGCAGGGTAACATTCTGCACGTAGGAGGGCTGGCTGGGCCATGCTGTTCCTTTTCCATATTTATGGCTGAGAGGTGTGCAAGAAATTTCTTCCACACCCTCTGCTTCACCCCCTTCCTCCTCAGCTTTCAACTAGCTTCATGTTCATCTGTCAGACCTTTCATAATACCTGTTGATCACTCATCAGTACTTCGCTGAGCCGAAAGGACATTAGCAGCACCAAGATGCACAAGTTTCAAATATCATCACACTTCATTTCTTCCCAGCCTTCTCAGTTACCATTTGTTGCCTACCAGGATGGCACATACGAAAACACAAGTTTATCTCGTCTCAGCTATTTTTACCTTTTGATGTTGTCAACATGTCAGTTTTGGGTTTTTCATTTGGTTGCAAATTTACAACTCCTTTCAAGGTACTGATCTGCAGTGTTTAATCAGATCAAGGTTGTTCGGGGAATCAAGGGAATAAAGCCAATTACAGTGTGACATTTACCAAAAATGACAATAAATTGTTTGGCTGTCCCACAATTCTCGGAGCTGCAGGATTAAAACTGTTCCCACTACTAACCACAGGTGACACCAGTACAACCTGAACTGATATCTTAATTACTTCGAGACTCACATCTGAGCACAACGACCCGTAACTCCTTGTTTATGCCTTGTTATGCAGCCATTTCTCACTATGTTACAGCATGAAATATAAAGAATAATAGATGCCATACAAATCCTCCACAGTCCTCAACCTGTAACTCTGACAAGCGTTCTGCCCTCTGCTGAGGCAGTTCTGTCTGGTGCTTTCTAAAAGAACACACACACAAAAAAAAAGACACTGACGTAAAATCAACGTATTTTATTTTATGAGAATTGGGTATCAAATTTTCTTACATTCAGGCATATCAAAATAAATAACTTACAGTTGTCATGGTTTCATAACAAACTCAGGTTCATGGTTGAAAGCCCATCGAAATGTACAATTGCAATTTGAAGAATAATGTGATACTACATAACACTTGAAATGTATTAAATTAAATAAAATAAAACTAAATTAAATCAAGTTTAATTTAATTTAATTTAATTTGATTTGCCAGTTGACTAATTAATGAATTAATTTTTGGTCAGGAAACTTCCTGACAGTCTTTAAAAATAGGCATTCAATGAAACTATTTTTTCATTTTAATTCTTTTGAAAAATGTTTTTTTGCTTTTATCCTCGTGTGAGAATTCAAAAAAAATATTCACGGATATTGCATACATATTTTTACTATCTTCTTTTTTTAACTAATCCTTTTATCTAATCTTTTTTTCCCTTTTCTTTTTATTTTTTTTGAAGACACATTTCCTTCCCTCTGGTTGAAATGTGGCAAAAGGAAAATAAAAAGAAGCACTGTTAAAATAATGGGAAGAGGAGAAGAATCTAAGATGAATCATAGCTGAACAACTTTGGGCAAATTACCCTCATCCATTTTGCTGTCATTTATTAAATAGACACAATTACATTAAAATGACATGGAAATCGCTTCTCCTTTTAATTTTTTTTTTTTTCGGGATGTATTTCTGTAAAACTTACTCATGTAGCTGCAGGCTAAGTGTTTTATGTATGACCATAAACACAGCTTAGTCATATTGGTTTGTGTATTTCTATCCCAAGACTCAGCTACAGGCCTCATATCCGCCGGATTGAAAAAATAAAAAGAGACAAAACAGAAAAACACTCTGGACTTTAAGAAATCTATTTTCCTCATGTTTTGAATGGAATGAATTGCCATGTTTTGAATGACAAATTAAAAAAAATTCATTAGTGCACTGTGATCGGAGCGTCTCCATTGAACCCTTCAATGTCAGTACAACGGTACTTTAAATCAGGCAACTCAAGAAATATAAACTGACAACCTCTCAGTTCAGGTAAAGTGTCAGGCATGAGGCAGCGTAGTCGGTTGTGTGTTTTGCAATTATCTGACTGATTAGTTGAGGGAAAAAGTATCTGTAATAACAGCAATCCACAGCCAACCATTAAAATTATGCCTTTTTAAAGCTGATACTATTTGCCAATAATAACCGCTCTCATTATTTCGGACACTTATGGTAGCTTTCGCCTGTGACATGCAGCCTCTAGCTGTTACAATAATTACTGTCCTCTTTAAGTGGCAATTATGGACACGTGACCTTTTTACACAGTCGCATAAAGTGGTGGAAAGTTGGAAAATCAAAGCATGTGACTTTGACAAATGATCCTAGTTCTTGAACCGACAACTGTGAAGTTTTGTCACCTCTGACTGCAGAGTTAGATGTTAAATGGGCTATGTTAGTTACGGGTTATTCTGGTCGACTGACCCCTGAGAGTGCCGAATAACAGTGCTGACATATCAAATATGTAACTTCGGAGTAACACATTAGACGTTAGCGGAAAAATTGTGTTGTGATCTCCGAGCTTACGTTAACACTAGAGTTGTGAAGATGCTATCATCTTGGTCAGAATGTCGTTTCATGAACTGTTTGTTCCTTGAGATCGAAAGAGGATGCTGAAAAAACACAGGTAAAACACCGGTAAAACACACACACACACACACACACACACCCTTCCTTAACTGCATCATTTCAGAACTTTGACTTTCATTGGTTAAATTGTTTGCAATAAAAGGGAAGCATCTTAAATATAACTGCGATCAATCAAAAAAAACAAAAACAAACTTTTGGTTCTGTAAATTAGATGCGTCGAGCTTTATCCGATGCATTTCAATGCAGCAGGAGGAAGCAGTTACTACAAACCAATAGATTGAAGGTACAACATCCGCAGCAGATATGAGTTCAAAGTCCCACTGAAGAACATCTGGAGATATTCTATCATGGTGTAGGGTTCCAATCAGAAACCAACAAATAAGAGACAGCCAATTTGTAACCTAAGCCATGGCAATTATCAAATTTATAACTTCTCTTTGCCTCATTGCTAATCATTTCCAGAGAAAGATAATATTGTCATTATCTGTTCTTATAGGGAAGCTTGTCAGTTCAACCGAATACGACTGGTTTCCTTGTGCAAATGTCAGGAAATTATGAAATGTTTAAAATACTAACTTAGTTAAAACAATTCAAACCAAGCATTTCCCTGATAAAACAAGGTCATTTATTAGTTTTGATCATCTTGGTTTTCGTTACCCACCAACTGTCCTACACAGGTTTTTTCCAGCGCTCGGGCGTTTAGTGTTTGGTGAACATCCTGTTTATTGTAAGCTGACACATTTTACGTGCTGATTGAGTTGAAGGTTAATGACCAATCAAGGGAGACGGAGAGCATGAAAGAGCATAATCAGAGCTTGCGATGGCTGAGAAGAGCAAAACATGTGCATTACATAATGATACGGTATGGTGAAATTTCCCTGTTGTCAATCAGATACAAAAGACAAACAGCAAAGAAATGATGATTTAATTTTAACTCTATGATATAGAGTTTACTGTTCATCCTGACTGCATTAAGACTCAGAGTCCGTTCTTCAAGGGTAATATGCTAAATAATGCAACGGACAGGCGCGCGAGTAGCTTCCCCAATGCATTTCAAGACACAGATACAACCATAAGGTCCTCATAACGCACAAGGTCAGGTTGGGCAAATGATAAAGGCCTGAAATCAGAATGACAATTAACAGCAGACTCAATTTTTTTTTCAAATGAGTACTTGGTTGCAGCAGAGTTGATGAGGGTGCTTGTAGTTTATGTGGCCTGAATGCTGTAGGAGGACATAGACAGATCATGAAATAGACCTGCAACAAATGGGTGTTGATATTTTAAAACTCTTGTCAGCATAGACACAAAGTACTCAGACCTCTGACATAATTTTTAGTACTTGAAATGACTCTACCACAGAGACAAAGTCAATATAAACTATAGAAAGCAAAAAAAGGGCAAACAAATATAAATATATGTATTTTAAATATGTTGATATTTTGATGAGGGGTCCATAATTACTCAGTGCTGCCATGAAATTAAGTTGATGATTTTAATAATTTTCAATTTAAAGAAGTGGGAAACCATGTCATACTCAGCCTATTATTTTTATATCTTTGGAAAACTGGCTAGGCCTCATGATTCAAGGTTCGAAATCCTTATCAGTCTGCACCGGTAATTTTGAAAATAACAAAAACAAAAAACAAGATATTCAGTAATACTGAATACTGAAAAGGGAACAGAATAAATAGATATAAAATAAATAAATATGTATACAAGAAATGATTAAGAATAAAAGAATAAGAATAAGACTACGAATGACAATGAGAACGGGAATGAGAATGAGAATGAGAATGAGAATAAGAAATAGGATTTGCACTCTGGCCTCGCAGCAAGAATGTTCTCAAGCTCATGAATGACTGTTCACGTCAAGCCCCTGTCTTTAAGGGACTGCGAGGATCGGTCCTTCCCTTGAAGCAGTGTGCAGTATCAGTGGTAGCGACAACAAATGGATAACTCAATTAATGTTTTGTTTTCTACGTTGATCCACTCATGACCCTTTACAGATTGGAACATAATTCTAAAAAATATGAAATGAAAAGTGCATCTTTAGACAAAAGACAAAAACGGTATGTAAGCCTGTGATTGGATTATAATGATTTTGAGCATAGGCATGCAGAAAAAGGACCTCACATTCATGTTATCATCCCATTTGCATTTTGAAACCCCTGGGCGTTAAGTTTTTCTGCTTGAAGACAGAACAGGTGTTTATTTTTGCCTTGATCCAGCCTCTGGAGGACCACTGTGACATCAGATTGGATTTGTGGGGGCCTGAGGGTTACAATTATGATGGCTGCAGCTCTCTAAGTGTAATGCACACTTAATGAACAACGGCTTAGTAGCATGTTACAATTGCTATTGCCATTTCAATTCTGGTTGTGTTTTGGTTTATGGAAAACATCATCAATGTTCAAGAAAAAAGGAAAACAAGTGGGCTGATGAAGAGTTGAGATATGTAGTGTTCAGAAAAAAAAATGCAACTATCACAGAACACACACACACTGACTAAGACACACTAACTGAAAAAAGTAAAGCAAAAACTTAGTTCATGCAAAGAAATCTTAAAGCATAACCTACAGTAAAGGTATTTGGTATCTGCCTCCACTGTGTCATGACTCTTGTTCAAAGGGATATGCCTATCACCTTGGCCCCAAATACTGTATGAAGCTATAAGAATTGCACTTTTTTGTTGGACCTTTCCTTTTTCAAATCTCAAGAGAGGGTTCGACCTCCTGAGCCAGAAGTTTTTAAGTGTCCATCTCTGACTACTGTGCTTGGCATGTCTTTGTCTGACAAAATCTAGTATAATTATCTTCAAGCTGTCAGTATGGATTAATATAACCTTTTAATTAATATAACCATCCGTTGGTGCTTACACTATTACATTGTGGGACTTGGTATTTCAAATCATCTCAATTAGATCCTTGGAAGAAGACAATTACTGGGGAGTAGTCTAATACCCTGCGTCCTCTTGGAGCTCAGGTTGCAACTGTTGCAGAAATGACCCTAAATCCGATTCCTTTTCATATCTTTTCATTTATCTATTCTTTTCATTTTTCTATTCCTTTTTTGTTTCATATCATGCTAGCGCATGCAAAACATGTTTTTGCCCAAAACATAAAGTTATTATTTCTCTGTATTCATTCTTCATCACATGTCTACAGTACCAAATTCTCATGCTGGAAATGTATTTTTTCACAAGGACCTTGTGTTTGTTATTCAAACGTAATGATTTTGGATCAGTCAGAACATAATATGTGTCAAACAAAGACAAACAAATCAAAGTGTGGTAAGATACATGCTGATACAGGTTAATGGGCTGATGAGGTTAATAGGCCGCATAAAAGTTAAACTGAACCAATATGTAGTAATTAATTGATATTTTATAGTGAAATCTGCATCTAAGGGTAAGGAGCTGGGATGGGGGCTACTGGTTGTCAAGTGATTAGGTCTACTGTCCTAAAGTCCGAGCTTTCCAAATACCAGTATTGTTCCTTTTTTCTGAAAATAAATCAATTACATCATTATAATAAATTACTTTAAACCCTAACAAGCAGAGGCATCTAGTATGATTATCTGCTACTGTTTTTTTTTTTTTTTTTGTTGCCTACTGAATCAACCCCACCAAGGATAGGTGCACAAACAAAGTCACAAATGAGTACAATACATTAAAAATAGGCGAAGGGTATAGAACACTCAAAACACAATGTCCTCATATGGAGACTTACAGCCAAATTATTTCAACCAGCCCTGCTTTTTTTAAATCATTTTTTTCCTGTTTGAAATTATTACCATCAGGCTATTTGTCTCAATTGTTGTTGTGTTATTGTGTCCATCAAGCCTCCAAACTGCACAAACATTGCGAATGTGTGATTCTTTGATATGGATTTTTTTTTTTTGGAAACATTCTCACAGTCTTTTTTTACTTCTTCTCCATATGCCCTTTCTAATGCGCCTTACCCTGTCTGTTTTGATGTCACCCAGCAGACAGTAAACTCGCTCAAAAAGTGTGACTAAGATGAAGATGGGGCTACAGCAGGTCAGAGCTGCACAACAGCTTCGATACGTCCAAAAGAAACACACAGGGTGTGCAATAAAGACCTCGTGGTAGTTTCACTGTGACCAACTGGAAAATGAGTCACACACTTGCCAGATGACCACAGGGAGTTGGTATTATGCAGAATATCTTTCAATACATAGCTTAAAGCTAAATTTCAAAGGACTCATAGGGGAACTGACTTAAAACTACATGTCTTTTTGCTTTGTAACAACACTAAAATAATGCAGCCATATAGTTGTGACTACTTTTGAATGTGATTGAGCTGAACAGGTCTTGTTTTTATGATCATTATATTTTTTAATGATGGATTGCAGAGCTAGCTTCAAGGAAGCAGGGCCAGCACTGGTGTGACACTTGAAGGTGTGCAGGGTTTGACTCTTGAGCTGCCAGGCAAACATCTGTGAGGTCTGAATTGGATGTGGTTTACAGAAGATAGAAGGGAACCACAGCAAAGATTTGCAGACAAAGGCATGAGGGAAGGACTGCTGCTGCATATCTATGACCCCGTGCCAAACACAGCTATAGACAGACAGAAAAGCCACAGAGACAGATCTGGAAATCTTGCCTGCGCTGACAGAGTTGGATGTAGGTGATGTACATTGATGGCGTGATGACCACATGCCATGCAGAGATGTTGGGTTACTCCCGGCAGGAAGTAAGATAGATCATTAGCAAACCTCCATGATTTTAGATGGTAACATTCACTGAAGGAAGGCCTGGTTACATGTTGGTGTAGTGTGTGTGTTCTTGACGTACTTAGACCTTATCTAATTTTTATTATCTTCCGACAGTAGCATTTCCATGTGCTATTGGGAGTATTAATAACTAAATAGCCACTCTATCTATCTATCTATCTATCTATCTATCTATCTATCTATCTATCTATCTATCTATCTATCTATCTATCTATCTATCTATCTATCTATCTATCTATCTATCTATCCATCCATCTATCCATCCATCCATCCATCCATCCATCCATCCATCCATCCATCCATCCATCTATCCATCCATCCATCTGTCTGTCTGTCTGTCTGTCTGTCTGTCTGTCTGTCTGTCTGTAGCTATCCAGCTATCCATCTATCTTTATATTTTTTTTCCCAGACCTTTGTGATTACATTTATTTGAATGTGAATGGGTTACTGAGGCCTTATCTTGTTTTGTAGACCCGTGGCATGACAATAAATTGGTAAGAGAAACAATAATAAAATAATTAAAATAAAATGTAGTTTCTCTGGGATCCTTTCATTTCAACACAACAAAAACTCTACTTTGTCCAAGTCAGGACAAGAAAAAATAGTTTTCATCAACTGATAGAGTGCTGTGATAGAGAAAAGCTGTTCAAACACATGTTTGGATGGTACAGGTCTGGGTAAACACTGGAATTATTTGTACCATTCGGGATCCAAACTCTTTTTAGTTATTTATTTACTTTTGTTTGCTCAAAGGCACTATGGTAAGCAATTTGGTTGCTTTCAGTAAGAGATGAATTGAAATTAATTACAAGTTAGGCACATGGCTGAAATCTATCCTGGGGCTGTTTAACTATGAGAACGCAGGTTTGGAATAAATGAGGATTTATTATTTGCAGCATCGGTCAAAAGAATGAATGAATTGCTCACAGTACTGCTGCTTTCAGTGACCATAAACCATGTGTTGGTGTGTGTGTATGTTTGTGTGTGTCCACCTGCTGTTTGTATTTATTACAACTCACAGGAGTTAGAAAGGGAATCTGCGTTGTTTATTTACTCTGTTCATTTTATTTTGTTGCCTTGGTTACAGTGTTTGCTTTGCCTTTATTCAGCAGCATATGTGGCAAATCTACACATATATACACAATTTGAGTAATGAAAGATGGGCCCAAAGACCTACCAACACACAAGAGCTGGGAAAACCAGCTGACTGTGCGACCAACAACCTCACATACGGTTGTGGTGACATTACCAGAGGTTTTTCCACACAGATGTGCAACATAATCCAGAAGAAAGCAATTATTTAATGGCACTTGTGTCAGAAAGAGAGGGTGGATTTATTCTCAAAACAGGCTTGTAACGATGCGGGCGTTTTTGCAGATGTACTTTTTTTATGTCTTTCTGCGAATGCAGGTGCTCACAGGCATTTAGAGATCTGAGATATCTTGGATGCCCATGGAGATATGGTTAATAGGCGGGGAGGTGATTTCTATCTCTGTAATTTATGCATTTTGGAGCCTCGGTCTGATTGGGACTGTTTACTCTAGGCGAGAATATTAATGTTCAGAAGTACAGAGTCTTCACACGTAATCAGGGCTAAGTAGGAGCCATAATGATGATTTGAAATGGTTGTTTGAAAAAAAGAAAACTGAAAAGAAAAAGAAAAAAGAAAACATCCCTGATTTTACAGGTTTTCTTGCAAAAATCAGCAGGTTTTTTTTTGTGTCTGATTGGAGTGACTGAAATTCTTGAGAAATTCTCTTGTTTCTTTAAGCTTCACCAGTTTGCACACACACACATCCATTTCCTATTTTTTCCCAAACAGACACATAGAGAACATGCGAACCCCATGCAGAAAGGTCCCCTCATCAGAATCAGAACAGGGTCCTTCGTGCTGTGAGGCTGAAGTGCTAACCATTGCGCCACCATATGCACACATATATAATAACATTTTTAATGTATTAAAAATATTATCATATCCATCCATCCATCGTCTGCCGCTTACTGTGCACTCAGGGTCGCAGGGAATAATTTATATAATTATATCATCTAATATTGTGGTGTGTTGACGAGGAAATATGACGGCGGAGTTGTGGAGAGGTTCAAACTTTCATGCGTAGACACACCAACATAACAATTCATCTCTCTAGAACTTTCGGGAACACCAGTATATATACACTCCGTAACCACGCCCCCCAAGCCATGAGTCCCTGGGTGAGAGGCCACACCCTTTCGTGTCCGCCACAACATAATATTTTTTTAGGTAGTGCATTGCAAATCTTTGGTTTATTTTTATTAAATTTACTCTTTTTATTTAAATTCCTGCAGAATTGCAAGTAATATTCAGCCAATTTTCAAGTAATTTCTTCCCTAATTTGCAATTATGTAAAAAAACCAACACTATTGTTAAAACACGTTTCTTTTGTGTTCTTCTTTTTTTTTGTCAGACATAGTAGAAGTAGTAGTATTTATTTATTTGACTTTATTTCCATGCATTACATTTGATTCAATTGTCTATATGGATGGGAGAGGGCAATATGACAATCTCCAAAATGAAAGGAGATGAATTAATTAAGTATTCTGATTCCGATTATGAAATGCAATACAATGCAAAAAATAAATGAATATAACATTATGAAAGTGCAACAATACTAGGCATAAGTCAACCTAGTAAAGCCTGTCCTGTGGCTTCAACTAGTATTGATGTATGTGTGTTTGTGTATTGGGAGGTTGGGTCAGTAGTATAGTTTACTGGACAAGCAACACCACCGAAAAGTGAGAATTATACTTCCTGAGAGAAATTGCAGTTGTTGTGTGCGGTGAACACAAGACAGGTCAGTGATCCATTCTGACGACTCCCATCTTTTTGATCCTCCAGACAGAATGAGCAGAAGATTCTCAAGAAGAATACGTCCCGGAGTGGATACGAGGACAGTTCGCATTATTACAACAGTTTATTCAAGCTGCGATGAATGTATCCTTTGCTGGAAAGAAATTTGTCTTTGCAATATATCTATTTATTTTCATAATGACTTAAGTGCCATGTTATCTCAGTGGATAAATGACGAAAGGGGGTCAGTTTATCTTTGTGCAATTTGTCTTCATAGGAAACGTTTGGATTGAGTCACTGATGCCAGATGTTTCCTTCATGACTTTGACCGATAAGGATAACGCTGTTGTCAAATTTCCTTTTTTTTTTTAAAGGTTATATTTTCTCCTTCAAAAACTGTTGACTGTGCACGAATTAGTGATTCCACAATTGTTCAAATGCAGTTAGAGGAACGCGCTAAAATGAATGACAAAAAAACAAAAAAGCATTGGTTGTCCCTTAAAATGCAAATCTAACTTGCAGGAGGTAGCTCCTACCTGTGCATTGCAGCATTAACAGACGTTTTTAAATTTCACCTGAAGGCATGTGACAGAAGGGGAGATAGGAAACATGATATATCATGAAAAAAAAAAACATCAGAAATAGTTGATTTGATGAGAAAGTAAACTTAGTGTAAATTACACTTACAATTATATGTTTATATCTCTGTTTTTTCATTAAGTTAATATGCTTTGTCAAGATGCGATCCTTTAACTGCACCGAGGACAGAAAAATAGAGGGATAACTATCTCCATACCGACCACCCCCAGTTCTCACCCACATATTCCACAAAAGCAGTAAATGGCCCTAAAGTAGTCATTTATAGTGTAAAATATGAGATGTAATATTGTGTGTATGTGTGTGTGTGTGGGGGGGGGTGATAACCTTGTGTGTTTCCACTCCCTGTCACTATCTAAGGCGCCTGCAGTCTGAAGAAAAGCATCTGGTTTCAGCATCTTGGCACACGAACACACACGGTCACGGACTGGGTGTGCGTATGATAGAGTGAGTGTGCAAAGCCACGGAGGTTATCTGTGATCACAGACTGTAGTTAAAGCGCGCCCCATTCATATACATAGAGACTGACACCGATCTCACTTTGCAGTCGACACATACAGGACATAAACACAACATCATCATTGTCTTACGGCCTGATAATCTAGTCAAGCCAAGCGGTCACTGAAACGTGTGATGTCTTATTCCAAAGATTTTGAGTCAGTAGTTTATGTTAGGAAGATACATCAACCTCATATTGATCTTGTGTGAGGGAAAAAAAAGCTATTTATTGGTCCAGGCTGCAACAGTGGAGCATGGAAGGGGGATAAAAATAAAGTTAAGGGCGACATAAACTCTATGTTTAAATGTCCCTGAGGGGACGTAAGAGTGTGGACTTCGCTATGCAACTCAATGATTGTGACGTTCAAAAAAAAAAAGAAAAAAAAGGTGGGAAGACAGAAGAAGACAAACAGAAGCCGAGACTGAACCTCCTCTATCACTGTTTGATAAAATGTACTTAAGTGGGTGTATCATAATCTTGGTTATATGAGGTTGATAAACACAAACTTTCAGCGTGATGATGGGAGTGTTATGTTTAATTCATGTTGTTTTCATCTGATTGGTGTAGATATGCTCCTCTATCAGTTTCTTAGTACCCCAAAATACTTTATGCATATCTTTTTCTTTTCCTTTCGGCTCTTCCCTTTCAGGGGTCGCCACAGCGAATCAACCTTCTTCATCTAACCCTATTCTCTGTATCCTCCTCTCTCACGCCAACTACCCTCATATCTTCTATCACTACGTCCATAAATCTTTTCTTTGGTCTTCTTCGAGACCTCCTGCCTGGCATCTCCCATTCCAGCATCCGTCTACCAATATAGTCCCTATCCCTCCTCTGTACATGACCAAACCATCTCAGTCTGGCTTCTCTGACCTTCTCTCCAAAACATCTAACATGTGCTGTCCCTCTGATGGACTCATTTCTGATCCTATCCGTCCTCGTCAATCCCAAACAACATCTTCATCTCTGCTACCTCCAGCTCTGCCTCCTGTCTTTTGTTCAGTGCCACTGTCTCCAATCCATACAGCATCTCTGGTCTCACCACTGTTTTGTAAATCTTTCCTTTCATTCTAGATGAAATTCTTCTATCACAAAGAACCCCTGAAACTTTTCTCCACCCATTCCAACCTGCTTGAACCATTTCTTAACCTCTTTTCCACACTCTCCATTGCTCTGGACTGTTGACCCTAAGTACCTGAAATCCTCCACCTTCTTGATCTCCACTCCCTGTAACCTCACCGTTCCACCTGGGTTCCTCTCATTTACACACATATATTCTGTCTTGCTGCGACTAACCTTCATTCCTCTCCTTTCCAGAGCAAACCTCCACCTCTCAAGATTTTCCTCAACCTGTTCCCTGCTCTCACTACAGATCACAATGTCATCTGCAAACATCATGGTCCCTGGAGATTCCTGTCTAACCTCATCTGTCAGCCTGTCCATCACCATTGCAAACAGGAAGGGGCTCAGAGCTGATCCCTGATGAAGTCCCACCTCCACCTTGAACTTCTCTGTTCTTCTCTGCATCTGGAAGGGCATCTGGCGTAAAACTTTTGCCAACACCAAATATGCTAATCAAACCTAAAATACGTTATGCATGTATAATTATTGATATTTGTAGTGGATAAAGGGTAACCTGCAGTATCTTATTGTTACTTTTAATAATTAATTCGTTTTTGTAGTGCATGACAAATAGTTAGCTGAAATTAAAGAAAAAGGAAACAGCATTTAACAATGTTTTAATAGTAAACTGAATAATCAAGACAATTTAATTGGTGATCTCTGAGATTGTTACCAAATAGCCAAAGATATATCATCATAAGTATATTTAATTGAAATATTGAATACTGAATAAATATGCATATTCATCTATTTAAGAGAAAGAAAATGAAATGCAATAGCAAAAATAAATTAAAAAATACTTCATTTATTTACTTTTTCATATTATACATAGCCATTAGTAAATAGGGTAAACTTTATGATGATGATAATGATGATGAAGATTACTATTAGAGATAGTAGTGGTCTTAACAGTGTATAAAAAATAACAAGAAGAAGGAGATGGTGCATTGTTGTCACAACATTGTTTAGTTTTAAGACATTTCCTTGCACATCCTGGACTGGTTGCCAGTCAATCACAGGGCCACATAAACAGACAAACAACCATTCACTCTTTTATTCGCTCAGGGTCACGGGGATGCTGGAGCCTTTCCCATCAGACGAGAGGTGATGCACACCCTGGACTGTTCGCCAGTCAATCGCAGCGTCACATTAACTGTACAGACCATACAACCATTCCCTCTTTCAATTGCATATCAGTTTTCCCAATTTTTCCAATTAACCCGCTGCATGTTAGCCACGCAGCCAAAGGGAGAACGTGCAAACTCCACACAGAAAGGTCCCGTGTCGGAATCGAAACAGGGATTGTGAGGCCGAAGCACTAAGCAATGCGCCGCTGTGCCACCGGAGTGAAGAACTCTCTCACTTTATTTTGATAGATATTGGCAAGCAGTGATTTTCATGACATGTGTTTTGAATGATACTTTAAAAAGGTAGATTCATCCAGGATTTTTGCAAGTGCGCTGAAGGACGGAGGAGGGAAGGGGAAAAAGGAGATTGCTCTGTATTGAAAGGCCCTGCAGGATAGGTAGGACAGCATACACGCACGTACACACTTTGTTGTGAACACTGCTCTCGCCATGGATGAAGACATTTATTAGAGTTTCAGTTTCCTTTCACTCTGCAGAGTCTAAAGACCAAATACACACTCACATATGAGGAATTGACCTGAGACTGTCCTCTAGCTATTCCGGTATGTTTTTTTTCTCTCTAAGGAATATGAAGATTATTTATTTATTTTTTGTTATTAATTCTTCTTAAGTTTCACTTATTACTCCTGTTGGTGGCTGTAAATGCAAAGAACAAACTGAATTTCAGTTTTACGAGGCTTGGAAAATAAAGTGATGAAAAAAAAGGAAAAAGAGTCCCCAGATCAACATTTTCAATTGCTGTTCTGTAGTTATGTTGTACAGCTTTCCATTTGAGATATAAAAGACACATGGGTCATTAATTCATGTTTTTAAGCATCTTCGCTTATAGACAAATGCTGCACTTCATTAAGGATAAATCATTTCTTCAGCCCAGTCAAGTATCCCTTGTGAAGTGAAGTGGTTGATTTGTTGTAAGCCGCCCCAAAATGGGAATGAACAATTATACACTGTTTTTTTCTCGAAAGGAAAATTTAGGGACATATAATCCCAGAGTATCGAATAAATACATCCCTTTTTGCGTTACTGATAACTTTTCAGTTCAGTTATGTGAAAGCCCTCTGCTTTACATGCAAAACATAAAAATTCCAATCGTAAAAAAATAATGGGTCAGTGGTAAGAGGTCAACTTCATGAATATTGGGGGCTCAGAGTTGATTGACAGTTAAAGTTCATCAAGCTTATTTAAAAGTGTAAAAGGCATCAGCAAGCAAGATGGAGGAAGCCATGAGTCTACCTTGAAAATTTTCTAGACTGTTATTATACCAAATCAAATTGGAACGCCCTGCTTTAAAGGTATAAAATGATGCATCCAACAACTCACAGCTGGCTCCTTCAACAAGTGAAGCAAGTGGGTGTACGACACTATATATATATATATAGATATATATAGATATATATCTATATCTATATATATAGATATAGATATAGATATAGATATATATATAATATTTAGCTATTAAAGATGTCATGATTAAAGATGATAATTTCATTTCGATCCTGACAGCCAGACCCCAGAAAAGATTTTTTATTTTTATTTTCCAACCACATCTTAAAAAAAACATAAAACATAGCTAGATGAAGCAAATTAAGTGTGCATTCTTGCAAATGCGTGAGACACCTCTTTAGGAGACTAATAGCGTTTAACATAAAACAGATAGAGAATATGATGTTACAAACTTCTGCTGCTTTTTTTCTGAACACATCATTTTGAAATTCATGATCTCTAACATTTGTGTTGCCCTTGTCAAAGAGCCTTGACTCAAAATCAATGATGACTGTTTTTTTTAAATGTATTCATTCATTCATTTTTTAATTTTTTGCTATCACTGTAATTGGTTGGATACACATGAAACACTGATGAAAGTTAAGAAATTCTAGCCTGTTTGAGGGGGAAAGAAAAAACAAAAAAACAAAACTAAAAAAAAAAAAAAATGAAAATTTCCTGAATTTGTTTTCGTGCATTCTTTAGCAAAGTACATTAAGGCCTGACAGATATTGTCTAAATGAGTGTGTCTATGGATTGCCATAGCAACAGCTATGATGTAAAGACCAAGAAGATTTTGTACCAACAGGAGTTGTTGCACTGATACTTTTAATACACTTATCAAAAGCAGCTAAGTAGTTCATCATTAAACATCAGCTGAGATTTTCAAAAGAAGGATTTGTGGTGTGGTATTTTCCTTACACATGGGATCGACAGTATCATCTCTAATTGTGAAATAAGGGCACAGTCCCGCACAAGTATGAGTGTTTGTGGATGTTTGAGCTGTATGGATGTGTGTGTGTGTGTGTGCGTGTGCGTGTGCGTGTGTGTGTGTGTGTATGTGTGTGTGTGTGTGTGTGTGTTAGTGTGCTCCAAACACAGGGGCCAAAGACAGGCCCTCCTGGAGCAATTTTAGCATATGAAGATGTACAACTGGAAGCTGAAAGCTAATTAGTGCAGTCAAGTAGTGAGTGGGTTATCTTGCTGAACTGAACACAGTTGTTAAATATCTATAGAGGATCTGTGATTTCTTTATTACTGCTTATATTGGTCGAAGCTTTCTCTCGTTCCGCTCATCACAAGCCCACTAAAATGCTTCGATGGGATTCAGGTCCCAGTAGAGAATGTTTGGGAGAGTGAGGATTTTCTTATTTAACTTTTTCTCGCTAATTTCCATGAATTTAACCTAAAGGATGAATGGAGGGGAGCTCCTCTGTCAGAAAAGGGAGGTGAGGTGTCAAGCTAAATAGCATGTCATCATCTTCAAGGACAAAGCAAAGCTTTTACTATCAAGAAGCACGAAGATGACCTGCCTTCGGCTCCCGATCATTGGCTGGGAAAAAAATATAGTTTTTAAGCTGCTTTGCCAATTGGACAGGTGTTTAGAACGCATAAAGGATAATACAGAAGCTATAACAATTAACAGCGGCTGTGGAGCTTCTCCAGTCAAGAACCTACCCTCACATAAACAGGCCACTCTCATTACAGCCTACAAGCTTTTTAGCAAATTCTAGGAGTAATGGCCCCATATATGATCATTTTTTAATGATTTTTATTCCGATTTCTACTTTAAAGCTATATTTTCCCTAAAATATTGTTTGTATTTCTCTTTCTCTCTCTCTATGTCACTCTCTCCCAGCTCTCCAGAAGAGCTGACACTCGCCTCCGTGGCCAAATGTTGTAACACTTGGTGTATCCGCCGGTTGTTTTCGGCCTGTGATCATCCCAATCCAGAGGTTTTCCTCTTATTTCCCGAATCAAAGCTAAAAATTCTAAAAAAAAAGCCTTCCAATTCCCCCATGATGAAAAAAAAAGGACCAATATTTCCTTTTTAGATAAAAATAACGGACAAATGCAGACCAAAACAACTGCAAGACTTTGTTTTAATCTAACATTTAGCACAACTCCCTGCAGCCTTTGGCATTCCCTACAGCATACACTTTTGTCCGTTTCCTGTAAAACCAAATAATACTGATTGTCATGGTTTAACCCCTCCAGGATAAATTTCACTGACATTACTGAGGTATAACCATATTTACTTATGATAAAAACTGAAATCCCCATCTTTTGTGGCTTTGTGACTCTGAGCAAGCATTTCTCATTACATGATTATATCATGATAGCGTTTAAACATTTTTAAAACATTGAATTGTGACTTTTTCCAATAATATTGTGGCATTCTTCTCATCATATTTTATAACAACTTGTTTGTGTGTGTGTGTGTGTGTGTGTGATAATATCGTCATAAGAATCATAACTAAATAAAACCTTTTGCTTTATTATCCTCTGAAATTAACATTATTAAGAATTTTGAGTGACAGTAATTTCCTGTTGTTCATGGCGATTGAGACGGAGCGATGCAACAAACAGTTCGTAATGTGAAATTAAATGACACATTATCTTCATACAACATTTCTTTTTTTGCAAACTTCAAAAACAAGTTAAACAAAAACCTGACAGATTAAGAGGATGGTCATCAGTCAAACAACAAAATCCCCGAAACGCACTAAGGGTTGTTGACATCTGAGAAATTTCAAAGGGGAGGGATTCAACGCAAGTACAGAAACGTATGACCTGCTGCTGCCACCAAATCCATTTTACAAGCAGTCATGGGCAAAACGTCTGTCAAACATCATAAATATTGCAGATCCTGTAAAACCCTGGAATACAATCAAAGACATGTGGAGGTCATTAACAGTAATGACCGGTGAATCACGTCTTATTCCCACTAAAAGCTTTATTTTCAGAGACCCTAACAATTTAGTTTAACAGATGGAAAATTGTTTGGGAGAAAAACAAAATCCAGCAGAATCAACATACGGCACTTTATGAAGTATTTTGGTAGCAGGAAATGATCATCAAACCACTGAGACTGCAGTTTGTAGAAACAAAGTGCTTAGAGATCGTCTGTTTGAATAACAGTGGCTGTCTTACTGTGAATTTCTCCTCAAGCTATTTCTGCTAATTTTGTCAGTATTTTTACATTTTATTTCAGTTTTAACAAAAAGGAATCCCACTAATCAGTATGATTGGTATGTTCACAAGGAAGTAATTACGGCTCTCCAACATATATATATATATATATATATATATATATATATATATATTTCTTTTCCAATTATTTTACCTTTTTGCTTAAAATTAAATTACATTCATATCCTAGTTCAGACCCAAGCTGGATTCTTGACTGGCAAAGTGACGAAAGCAGTCACTTGTCATTATTTTTTCTGGCTGTGTCAACCCATCGGTGAGCTATATTTGACAAAAGAAAAGTCACTCCCTTTTAATCCTCAACTACAAATGACAAATGTCCACCTACATTTCTTCAGTGTTTTCAAGGCAGACATCTGTTCATGCTTTGCTATGTTACTGCTTAGTTTAGGAACACTGAACTCAGCTGAAATGTTTTGAACCATTCATTTATCAGGATGACAAAGTCAGATAGAGCTGGTACATCCCTATTGTGGATTTTCTGTCTAATCAGTTTTAATACTAGTTATTTTTTTGTTTTTTCTTTCTTCCTTTTTAAGGAACAGGTAGAGCAGAAATCATAAACACTACATTCCTCAACGATGCACTGATGAAAATGACGATGTATAGTTTTGTAAGAATACTGCAATTTTTACATAATTACAAATTTTGCATGCCTGAAAATCCTTAAAAATTGTAAAATCAGCTCAAATAAGGGCCTTAGAGAGTTTTGGGAAGCTTAAGCTTTCTTAAATGTCACTGCCATGATTCGCATTTACAAAATGCCTGCAAAAATGTGTAATTCCAAATGAAATGAAACATGTTAGTCTATTTTACAAAGGTTGACTATCCCTGATGTGTAAATGAGGGGAAGCTCTGACACATGACCATTTCTCATTGGCGATACACTAGAATCATAACAACAACAGCGATGATACTACTACTAATAGTAATAATGATAATAGTAATAATAATAGATAATCAACAAATCATGCACACATAAAAAAGTGTGGATACTACAACTTGATGTTCCAAATCTTGGAAACTGAACACACGATTTATATATTTATTTATTTCTTCGACAAACAGACACTTTGGTTGGATCCTTTTCTCTTATCAGCCTCAGCATTGTGCCCGGACACCAACCTTAATTCTCAACCAACTATCCCTGAGCAACAATCTCAAGTTAGGTTCATCCCCCATTTATTTCGAAACAAAGACAAGATGAGAAACAGCAATGTCTGCTTAGCTGCAGCGATCAAATACATTGCGGATAAATTGAAGGCAAACAATCCAAATATGGTGTATGTCATATGATGCCCTTAAGACAATCAGATGTGGTTTTCATAGTGACTCCGCTGGACTGCTTGGTTCCCCCCCCCCCATCGCTGCAGGTAAATACACTTTTCTGAGATGTCCTCAATTCAATTACACACACCTCAAAATTTACAAAGAAGCGGAAAACGTTGACAAATCAGTGAAGGAAACCAACCCCTTCAAAGCTTCACAAGGTCTCTTAATTCAGGATAACAGCAAAATACAGTGTGCCTATTTTCATAAACAAATGTGCTGAAACGTGTTCCAAAGAAACCCCATCCATTGTCAACCTGGAACTGAATTCGTGCTGAAACAAGCTTTTGGTTAATTTTGGACGTATGTCTTTAAAATTCAGGGAGGCAGGGTGATGCAGCGGTCCTGCCTCACAGCAAGAAGGAGCACTTACCCTAACCTCGGTTCAATTATCACAGGAGATTTTCTGTGCGGAGTTTACACATTCTCCCTGTGACTGCATGGGTTTCCTCCCACAGTCAAAAAACATGCAGAAGGTTAATTGGAAACATTGGAAAATAACCTGGATGTTGAATGACAATGAAAGTTGTCCTATGTGTGGCTGTGTGATCAACCGATGACCAGTCCACGATGTACCTCGCCCCTTGCCCAATTACAGCTGGGATAGACTCACGCATTCTGCAATCGTAAGTGCAGGATGAATGGCAAATAATGAATGAATAAATGTTTTCTATTTTATTGGGGAAAAAAGGAAGCAAAAAGCCACAGAGAAAGGAACTAAATCACAAATAATGAAAATTTTTCAAGCCCAGGACCCTTTCAAATCAAACTTACATTGCTAACAGGGAAGAATAGGTTCCAAAATCATAACACCATACGAGAGTGAAATTCAAGTCATTTTTAAAATGCTTTGTACCCGTGTTGCTGTGGTAACAGCTGTCCTGTTGGGGATTACAAAAGCCCAAGTGAGCCATTTCAATAATTAACATGACTGGAAATTTTATCAAGTCAGACAATATTCAATCATGTACTCAAACATATTTACATGAAAAAAACACCTTTGACTGAATTCTTGTTTACAAACACTGCAGAAAAAAGAAGACATCTGTCCTCCCCACGGGTTTTGTTCGAAAATCTTGGTATCGATCACTGTGCAACTGAACAAATAATGAACATTTTAAATAAATAAACAAATTAAGAAATTAACAAACACAAAGATGAATAAATATTTCAAACCAATTTCTTTTGGCAAGAATATTGAAAAATAGGTAAATAATTCAAAATATCAGGCAAAAAATGGATGTATCCACACCATTGCTTGTTCATTTTCGGTTAAGGTCAACTTCAGTTGGGTCATTTTGAAGGAACTGAATTCAACAATAAAGGTTACTGTTCTTGTCTTCATTCATCTACTTATTTGATTATTTACTCATCGAAGGGGTAATTGTGTACAAGTTCTAAGAACTAAGGAAGAGATGTAACAATCTCCAGCAGAATTACCTGTAATTCTGTTCCAGTTTTCCCCAAACTGTGACTGTGTTCCCTCAAGATGGATGTGTTGTTTCAACTTCACCAACTCTTCATTGATTATTCTCTCTCTCTTGCTACATCTGTCACTTTCCAACCTTCACCTCTGTGCTCCATTCCCGTCCCTGGAGATTGACTGAAGACTCTCTGTGTACTATCTCCTTTCCTCAGCGCGCACTGTGAACAAATGTTATTTCCCATTAACCGTGACACAACTGCAGTGTGCCTTTGTGTGCCCTAAATGATGTGACAGATCTCGCGGACACGACTAAAGGGAACTGTAATCAAAGAATGAACCGGCGTCTCGCACTGAGTAATGATAGAGAGTTTCGCCACTCGGTGATACCAGTGCCAAATAAGAAAAAAAAAAAAAAAAAAAGACAGACTTGAAACGACATGATAAGAAGTCATAAGGAGGAAATACAATGCAGTCAGTAGGAAATGCCCAAATCACACATGAAAATCTATACTGATGTCAAGTCAATGTGACGCCTAATTCTTGAAATGTAGTTATAAATGTAAGAAGAAAAAAAACTAAGTGACTGAAAACCAATTCTATAAGGAAAACCTGGCTTTTGCTGGTCCACCCAATACCAGATGGCCCACAGCTGGCGGAGTTAGTTTTGCATCTGCACAGGCAGTAGGGGCAGGTGGGACGCAAATACATGCGGCGTGTTCTTTAACTGCCACGTTCAAAAAAACAAACCACCGCCAAAGAGGAAGACGACACTGTTGGACAACATGGAGAGCGAAGTTGTCGAGTTCTCATGCTCTGTATAGCGGGAATAATAACCATTCACTATCAAAATGGTTAAAGGTTTAAGTGTATCTATTTTGCCCCTGCACTGCTTCATGCTGTGAACCCCCACCCCCGGTAACTCCATACTTATTTGGTGAAAATGTTCCATTTAAAGCCCTCTGTGCCAGGAGCAAGACAGAAGACCTTGGATCTCTCCGTTGGTTTTTCAATGATTCTGTTGCACGTCACACGAAAACAGCTTATCGGTGATAACAATGGATTTCTAAGAATGGAGCTCCGCAGTCCAAGAGTATTGTCTGGTACTGAGCAGGGCTTACTAGTTCTACCAATTCAGCCAAAACCCTGGCTCGAAGAAGGAGCTAAAATATTACTAAATAAGTTAAATATTTGGCTTACTTCATGAAAATAAACCTCAGACAATACATGTTAATCACTTTATTGCTTTAATCACTTTATGATATCATTAGACAATAAAACAACACAACAAAACAATGGCTTTCAAGGGTTTCAAGAATTTAATGAGACTAAGTGAGCAAACTCACTGATGATGAAAAAATGTAAAGCAAGATGCTCAAACCGTGTGGCAGCAATTAGGCGAATCTCAGAGCTATCAAACATTCCTGCAAATGAGGCAGAACACCCATCCATTGTGAATAACTACACAATCATCATGCCAATGAGACCTCTTAAATAAGTGTCACCTTGATTTGAAGGACTTTGTTTGGAATAATATTATATGGTCATTTCCAAAGTTCTGTTCTTTTGTGGCTTAGGGCTTCCAGTGAACCATGTTTTAACCATGCCTGTCAAGTATGTCCAGTATCTAATGAGTCAGTAAATACTGAAAAAACAAGCAAAAAAAAAAACCAAAACATGGTGGATAAAAGCGGCGCTTAAAATTGCGAAATGTCAAAAATGACTTTTTATTTTTTATTTTTTTTTTATTAAGTGATGTGAATTGTTGGACTCTATGTCTCCATTTGATGTTAAATTTCACAAAACCTGACCTATGATGATGATATTAGACCTCGTGCTTGTGTTTTTGAGCTTCGCTATTGCAAAGCCATGTTCATGTTCAGAGGTGAAAGTGGAATGTTTTTCTTCTGCTCTAATTGAAAATAAGATTTTATGTGGTGAATGTGAACCAAAATCGACATTCGGTTAACCAATCCAACAACACTTGAATCCACATTTATGCTTATTCACACTCAGGGCATCAGAGTGTGTCTTTAAGTAGCAATCACTAAATTAATAAAAAATGTTTTTTTTTGTTTTTTTTTTAAAAAAGCAAAAATGATTAATAAAGCAGGAAACTAACAGCATCATGTGTTGGAATTCACACACCTTAAATTGCTGCTCACTCGTCAGAACATTTACTGATCACATGTATCAATATGTTGGTGTTAAGTGTAATTGAACCGATGGGACTTTGCGGCTCTAAGAATGAGGCGGCAAAGGAAAGGCTCTCCTGGTCCACTTGGTCCTCAGGAGGTTCTTCTACCATTGTTCTTGAATTATTTCCTACCCATCTGTCTCGACTGTCTCTCGAGGAAACCTCAAAAAAGTATGGGCTGCTTTTTCCAATGTTCAATGTTCAATGTTTTTATATCAAGCAGAACCCATAAACAGAGGTAAATGTAAAAAGTCTGTCTGTCAGCTTCACAACAGCAACGTTGGCAATTGATACTTAAAAACTCAACTGCATTTTTACAAAGCTTATGTGTAAATATATCTTCGGCTTTTCTCTTCAGGGGTCGCCACAGCGAATCAACCTTCTCCATCTAACCCTATTCTCTATGATCTCCTCTCTCATTCCAACTAACTTCATATCCTCTCTCTCTATGTCCATAAATCTTCTCTTTGTTCTTCCTCTAGACCTCCTGCCTGGCAGCTCCAATTCCAGCATCCGTCCACCAATATATTCACTGTCCCTCCTCTGTACATGACCGAACCATCTCAGTCTGGCTTCTGTGACCTTCTCTCCAAAACATCTAACATGTGCTGTCCCAATCATTCTTAATCCTATCCATCCTGTTCATCTCCAAAGAGAACTGCAACTGTCTCCTGTCTTTTCATCATTGTCATTGTTTCTACACCATACAGTATCGCTGGTCTCAACCACTGTCTTGTACACCTTTCCTTTCATTCTGGCTGGTAGTCTTCTATCACATAGAACCCCTGACACTTTTCTCAACCCATTCCAACCTGCTTGAACCCATTTCTTTACCTTTTTTCCTCACTCTCCGTTGCTCTGGACTGTTGACCCTGAATACTTGAAATCCTCCAACTTCTTGATCTCCACTCCCTGTAGCCTCACCATTCCACCCGGGTTCGTCTCATTCACACACATATATTCTGTCTTGCTGCGACTAACCTTCATTCCTCTCCTTTTCCAGAGCAAACCTCCACCTCTCAAGATTTTCCTCAACCTGTTCCCTGCTCTCACTACAGATATATATATATATATATATATATATATATATATATATATATATATATATATCTGGTGGAAGAAAACCAACAGCTACATTGCCTGGTCAGCCCCTGGTGGAATCCTGGCACCCCTGTTGTCTGCTTTGATAATAACTGTTCAAAAAAAACTTCAACCTACTTACTTTTCGATATCAAATTGAAAAAAATGTTTGTTCACTGTCTTGTAAGGTCTTCACTATAATGATGATAAAGGTTGTGCCCTTCTCTTGGCTAAATCCCCCCCACTTGTTTTATTCATGATAATCCCAGATGCAATACCGCTGACCTCCGATGACTTACTACACTGTTGTATTAAGACAATAATTTTCGCAAGTACTGATGTAAACCAACTTTAACAAAGAAACTAGTAGGAAAACTAAGACTCAAATCCATGAGCAGTAGTTCAAAAACCACTGATTTGGCCCCGCCGACTCCCTGTTGTGGTCTAAATGCTCAAAACAAAGAAGAAGCAAACAAGTGGGTAATGGACACAAAACAGACAGCACGGATATAGAACAGTCCATTACGTTTACAGCGCTTCCATCTGGCCATCGCGTTGGCATCGATGCACATACATCTCGCCCCCTTGGTTTGTCAAATTACAAAAGGGTCATGATTGTTATCATCGCTCGGGAACAAAGATCCCAGGATAAGCACAGAATAGCCCAAGAGAGAGGAAAGCAGAGAGCAAGAATGTGTCCATTGACTAACACGGAACGGGAGGGGTTTTCATCTTTTCTCCTATATTTCCTAGCTGGTTTATTGGTCTTTACAGCCACCCAGGAACCATCTGAGCATAGTTCAAATAACTTAATTGGCTTTCATGCTCCCTCAGGGCCAACTTTAGGGCTCAAGTCCGGATGTTGAGAGAGAATAAATTGGATTACGGGGTAGCGGTCAACCTTTAGTGATTCCATCAGGGTTTGAAACACAGTCTTTGTATGTCTGCGTGTGTGTTTTATGGTTTCTGGTGTTGCGTCATCGAAACAAAACAAACAAAAAAAAAAAAAAGTCAAATCACTTTGCTTCCTCTCATCCTTTTCGTCTTTACAACACTGTCAACACTTCTTTGTCATCTAGTGGTGCTTGGGCCTCTTATCCTCCAGTCCTATATCAGTCCAATGGTTGTACAAGCCAGAGATACTCTCAAATGTGTTGTCCTGCTTCGGGCAGCACAAATCAACTCAGCATACATGTCATTATCTGTCTCCAGGTTGGGGACAGTGCGCGCCGAGTGGGGTGGGGTGGGGTGGCAGGGGGGTCCTCAGTCATTGAATGCGAATCTGATCATTTTTCCCCGCTGTGTGATATATGCTATATGCCAATTAGCACAATTTTGTGAACACTGAACATTGCTATGTTATAAACGCTTGTGCACTGTTGTGGTTTTCTGACCTTCCAATGTTGACTCACATGGCCCCTCTGATCTTGTCATCTAAAAAGGCTTTATGACATTTGTAAACCCTGCTGTTAAGGAAAAAAAAAACATGAACAGAAATGGATGGATCTTATGCAGATGCTTCTTGAAACTGTCTGGAAAT
The DNA here is from genome assembly GCA_901007705.1 of Fistularia tabacaria. Taxonomy (NCBI): domain Eukaryota; kingdom Metazoa; phylum Chordata; class Actinopteri; order Syngnathiformes; family Fistulariidae; genus Fistularia; species Fistularia tabacaria. Next base: position 203,358 of record CAAKHD010013251.1, on the reverse strand, counting down.
TCTTAGTTGCGAATAAACAATGCAACAGACTGATTACATCAATGTTTTTCCCTATGAGCCAATCTTTGGGGAAACCCCCTTTTTATTTATCTGCAAATTTTGTTTTATTTATTCAAATTGGACTGATATCAGGAGCACCAAATCTGCCGAGAAAGGCCGGAAAGTTCTTTTAGGTAATACCAACTTTAAAGACAAGCGTGTCCATTGAAAACTATGATAAAGAGACATTACAATCATTTAAAATACTCAACATGTGGTTGGAAAGGAGACAACACGTGTTGACAACACGTGCAACGTGATTGCTGAGTTGTTGTTTGTTTTTTAATGACTCCTATTCCACAAACCAAATAGTGAAATAAAGCGCTGGAATTGCTCTTATCATTAACACACAATAAATCAAAGCATAATTTAAACAAAATGAACAACATGCAAGGCAGGTAACCTACTCCATTGACAGTTGTGGACACTTGAGAATCTGACAAGTACACCAACAAATAATCTCCTGCTGGGGAAACAGTCTCACTTGGCTCTTCAGACAAATTACTGAAGCTATAAAAGGCCTGATTAGCCACTCCCCCTCCCATAGAGTGTCCATCCTGCTCCATAGTCTGGGAATCTAAGCACAGGATGGGTAGTTCAGAGGTAGACAGAGGGCACAGCGGGCTCGGGTTGTTGTGTTTGTTCAGCAGTCTAATATCCGAGACGTTTGTTTTGAATGGATGGCAGCCTATATATCTCCTACCAGTTGGCAGCAGCTGAAAGCAGAGGTTATTAGCGTAGTCTCCCGGCTGGCCTGTGGCCACAGATCTGCGGGAGGGAAAAGGTGAGGAGGTCCCCAATATGACAGAAGTAAAAGCCGCACAGGCTTGGTTTCATACACACGATGCAGATTGGCTGTGACATAGCATTAGACTGTTGCTGTTGAAGGTCAGCTCGTGAGCAATTGTCCTGGGGTACTTTAAGCCATCGAACCTCTCAATAGTCTCTCATTTAACCTCTTGCTTCGCTGAGCCCACTTATGAGACATTGTTTTTTGTTTCATTGTTTCTCTATTACTTTGTCATACAGACTAATGCTTTGCATGCATTTGTGTGTGTGTGTGTGTGTGTGTGTGTGTGTGTGTGTGTGTGTGTGTGTGTGTGTGTGTGTGTGTGTGTGTGTGTGTGCATACAATATACAATATGAAGATATATTTTAAGATTCATTCATATTTGCACCAGCTTTATAATCTTTAAGCGCATTTATCTTCAATGGTTTATCTATTTATATCATCAGTGCTTGAAACCATTTTGGTCTGGGATGCTCTGGCCTCTTGACTCCCAGTTGAGAACAATTAATTTGTGTGTCTTTTTGCACTCGCGATAGGTAGTAAAAATAAATAAGGAATCACTTTTCAGCAGATCCTGGTATTGAAGAGGAAACAAAATCTCAGCAGGTTTTATAATCTGACCTCGAATCTTTGTGTTCAATAATATTTGTAGCCCTATGCATATCTAAAGTAAGGAAGCGCCAATTGTAACATGCTATAAAACTTCTAAGTAGGTAGTATCCATTTTTAGGGACTCTGGACCAGATTATTTCCTGGTCAAAAAAAATCTTACTCATTCATAGTGACTTTGATAAAGTTGCACTCATCTAGATATAAGAGAGCCTCAACGGCAGGAACATTGGAGGTTCAGGGTCACTTGCAGCACGGTCAGAGTCTCTCCCACCTTAAATCTCCATAAAGTGGGTGCGGCCATTAGACAGCACGACAGGAGAAATGCTCGTCGCCCTTAAGACGAAATCAGCTCACAAATCATCCAAATCAACTCTTCCTCTTTGCGGGAGAAGTCCAGTGTTCGGATAATCATGAAGATCCACTTCTCGCAGTGTGGCACGGTGCTTAAGGCTTAAAAGTCTCAGCCTCACGAGTTGCCGGGTCATGGCCACACTGCTCCTCTCATTCCTGTTGTGCCACTCTCATTATGGCTGTAACTCGGAGTTTGCAAAGGGGTTAGTCCTGATCCTGTTCTTAGCCTGTATGGGGGGGAATCCTCTCCCCATCTGCCTTCCTTTCTACTGTGCCCTCCCCTCCTTCTCTTGTCTTTCTTTTGTTCTGAGTTTGTTCGTGGGTGTCATGGCATTTTACGGTCCCCTTCAAGTTCCCTGGCAGTCGTCGCCTTTTTGCTGTCTGCTTCTGCTTCTGCTTTTTGACGCCCCCTTCGACTTCCCTGCCCATCCTCACCTCTATCGAGCCGCTTGTGAGTCTGTATAGGGGCTCATCCTCACTGTCACTATCGGTCTTTCTCTGTGTATGTCCTCTCACTCTCATGCTCCCTTTAACTGTCTTCTGCCTCGATCATGTAAGGGGGCTGTGTCTCCATCTTCTTTTCTCTGCAGGGCCAGCGACAGGTTTCTATCCATTCGAGGAAAAACCTTGCAGCAGTTTGCCACCCGGACCTTCTGACTTTCAGCATCCTCCTGCCTGTCCTCACAGTCCTGGCGTGTGGCTCCTGAGTCCCCTTGCAGTGGACGGTAGCACCATCCTTCCTGGCCTGCCGGTACCGATCTTGCCATTTCGACTTCCCAGCATCATTGTCGTTTTAAAGTAGCTGTTCACTCACTGCTGTACTCTAAGTAAACCCGTTGCTTTTTGAGCTCTATCTCCCTCTCTCTTTCTGTTATGCAGAGTCTTGTATTTGCACTCGGGTCCGTACACAGCCTCAATCGTGACCCCGTCTTATTTATGGACACACTATCAGGCTGCTTCAACTTTAAAAAAAATATCCTTAACAGATATTCCCTTTACAATTGCAGACTATAAGACAACAGTCATACGAACATTATACTATGAAAACGAAACTTTTTTTTTTCTTATGTTTGGTACAATAAACTTATTTGAAGAAACTATCCCTTGCTGTTGAGCAAAAGTAATATGATATACAATTCATTTCTGACCACTGAGTGCCACAGAAGGGCATCTCTTCCAATATCTTCAAATACCAGCCAGTCACACTTGAACAACCCCAGTTGGTTTCAAGACCACAGCATGGGAGTAGTGTGTTTATTTTGGGGCTGAAAGTTCTTTGAATTACAGGGGCCTCTGTGATTTTCATACCACAGTTTTGCCTTGGAACTGAAAATTGGAAATGAACAGCACAGTCACCTGCTGCAGCCTTCATCCCAGTGGCGGTTTCAATGTTGACCACTGCCAACGGAGATGAACAAGGGTCTCCATCCACCAACCCCAACCTGCCTCCGAGCATGGATTTTCTAGCGATATATTACCCACTTTTCCTGTGGTCATAATTACCAGAGCTGTGAGATGTCATCAGGGACTTAGGTAGTTTTCCCCCCGTTTGCTTTTATGACCCATACGGTCGATTTTGTGGGAGAACACAGATAATGTGATATGACCTCAAAATGCTTTATAACTCAACCCAAATGTGAACATGTTTTGGAGCTCGTGCACATAGAAGGCTGCTCTAAGCTGTTGTGCTTTCTGAAGCTGGCTTTTGAATTTAAACTTTTCACGAAAAGGATGGAGATATTTTCAAAAGTGCAATGGCGTAAAGCATTGTGACAGTATCTCATAAATTGGGGGTACTTAAAAAAAATAATAAAAAAAGAATAATAATTTATTTCAAAAATGCATCCTTGAGCTGTAAACTAAAAAAAAAAAAGATGTGAAATGAATTCTGAAAACTCTATGAGGCTTTTCTTTTTTTATGGAGATTATATTCTGCACTTCTGCAATGCAGATTTCTACTCTGAGTTGCTGGAGAGTCTGCTGGCTCAGTGGCTCTTCAGTCATTTACTGCCTTATCAAGACAAAACTGTGCATCTTCCTTTTCTGCTCATTTAAACAAAAAGACAGGTCACTGAAGCTTCTACACCCAAAGCTGACACGCCAGCACATACTCATTTCAACAGAGTAGCTGTTAGAGGACTCACCAACCAAGTCTGATGAACTGCACAAAACAAATGGCAAAAGAGCAAATTAAAAGGAATCACTAATTTGGTTGCTTTCCTCAAATCAAACTTATGTCCTCATATGAGGACTTCCATTTCATTCCACTTAAGTTTGACATCACGTAGAGACAATATGTGCAATATGTGTCCATGGAAGCAAAAGCAAATGACCATGTAGATCGACATGGCATCTTGATGGAAGGGAGCCTGGTCTCATCTGCTTTGTGGTACAAACTGCAAGATCTGAAATACTCTCAAAAGTGCTTCTATAATCATATTTGAAAACTGATCCAGATCACTCAAAAAGAGGAAAAAAATGCCTCAGTCTATCACATTTGAAATTAAAATTATACTAGTGCTGCCAAAATCAAGTCATTGTCAGAATCTGGCAATCTCAGTAAAGTCAGAAAGTGGGGAAAAAAGAAACAAACTCATTTGTCACAGCTATTAATCAGGTTGTTGTGTCTACATTCCAAGCCAGAACCTTGTGCTGTCTGGAAGTCAATATACCATTAATTATAGGTTGCAACACCAAAATCAGGACATCTGATGTGATAATTGACTTGCATATGGATGACAGCTGACCTTTATATTTTGTTGTTATCAAAGTTGTTGTTGCTAACAAACAAAAGGAATTTTCTTAAAAAAATGTCAAGATGTTAATATTTATAAAATTAGGTATTTTAATGCTTGATTTCCAATGCCGCTGATTGTTGTAGGGTATTTTGAGTTATTTTTTATTTCAACGGAAGTATTTCAAGTCAAATACACTTCAAAAATCACCTTATCTATTTGATATATATATATATCTAATTTGAAAATTGACATCAGCACCACTGTAACAGTATTCTTATTAACCTTGTCTGTCCTAGATCTATTTCTGAGGTTGCAACCACATGATGTAATTTTGTTTCAGAAAGTCGGGGTAAAGAATAAAAAAAAAATAAAAAAAAAGTGAAAATAGGATTTATTTGAACCTTCACAAAGCAAAAATTTAAAAATAAAAATGAAATAAAAAATCCTTTTTTCTTGACTTTAATAGTTTTCCCGGTTGTATGCGCTATTTTTTTGTTGTTTGCAAAAAGTCAGATGGAGTCATGAGCGCGTGTGTTCTTAGATCATTACCTGTGCTGAAAGTTGTGATGCAAAGTGAAGTCTCAGCCTGAAGCATCAGTTTAGTTTGGTCTCCTCAGCAGAAAGCAGTGCTAAAAAGAATTGAAATGAACAGAACAGTTAGATATTCAGAAAAAAAAAAGGCTTTTCAGCTTTAAAGCTGAGTCCTGCCAATACTTTCCATTCCCTGTTTCAAAAGAATGGCTGTACTTGATACAGCCTTCAGTTCTAAAAAAACAATGATGAGAGTTTGGACATTTACCACGAAAGAGTTTTTATAAAACAATTTATATTAATAATGGCATGATACCAACACCTCTGATGTAACGAAAGAATCCCTATCATTTTAAAAACATAGAGATTTCTTGTGGCCAAGTGGAAAGAGAACTCCAACTTAATTCTCGCCTTCATGTTACATTTCCACAAGGCTGAAGGGTCCAGTTTAGGCCCTGAATGCAATCTATGCTACAAAAGTTAAATAAATGCCTAATTTGGCTTATCCCATTAAAAAAAGTGTTGGTATTTCTTTTTTTTTCTTGTTAGACTCCATGTTTAAAAGCAGGGTAAGAGAAAATTATACCAAAAAGAAAAAAGAAATGTTTATTCTTGTACACTCTGTAAAAACATTAATACATATGTAGATAGATAGACAGACAGACAGGCAGACAGACAGACAGACAGACAGACAGATAGATAGACAGATAGATAGACAGATAGATAGATAGATAGATAGATAGATAGATAGATAGATAGATAGATAGATAGATAGATAGATAGATAGATATGTATATATTTTCAAACAGATTGCAGAGAAGAGACTTAATTCAAGCTAAATAATTTATCGTAGATCAAAAAAAAAAACGTGTTATCTGTGATAGCATCATGTGAAATCCTTCAGATCAGATCCCTCGTCTATTTCTTTTAAGGTTGCCTTTGCTGATGGCTTTCATGCAGTTTACATAGAGAGTCGTTTCCATGTTCTGAAGTGTTCATTTGTATCTGTTGTTGTTGGTCCAGATGGGTCTTTAAATCCAAGGCTCAGGTAGAGATAGGGAAAAGCAGAGTTTGTGTTGGGTCAAGCTCTTCTCTCAGAGTACAGTGGGGTGAGGCTTTTTCTTTTGAAGACAGCCTCTGCCTCCTTCTTTCTACCGATCGGGTAGATTGTATTCCTAACAGAGAGCCCTCAGCCTCAGCAGTAGTGAGTGCTGGCCATGCTGCATCCACTTGCTGCTATAAAAATCACAGTCTTCATGTTACACTGTACTCGAATTGGTCCTGGTGTGGAGCCACAGCTCTCACTCAGTCTGGGACCACAGAGTAAAGGGTCAGCAATGTATGCAGAGAGACAAACTTTTGAGGTCTGTGCCATAAGCCTTAAAAACCAATGCATATTAGGAAACCCACTTAACTTTAAAACATTTACATTTTTTTAAAAACAGAGCAGCATCATGCTCCGAGTTACTAATGTGCCTGAAAATGCAGCTGACCTCATCCCTCAAAACTAAATCAGGAGGTCCTGTAAGTTAGCTCTGAGCAACCTATCCACGAAATGCAGTTGTTCTGCTAGCCAGGTGTGCAAGGCCCCGGACCCCTCATCTCTGTGGTACCCAATGCAAGCACCCCCCCCCAAAAAAAAAAAAAAAAAAGTTGAGCATTTGGCTAAGAGACCACAGTAGAGAGGCAACCAGGTTCTTCAAAACCAACCCCCTGCTTTGAAATGACATTTGTGTGTTACCACTTCCACTTTGTCAACTTTTTCTTCAATTTTTCCGTTTGAGGCCTTTCCAGTTCTTATACACAGCATTTTCATGCCCCCAAAACAGACCAAGAAATTTCAATTCATATCTCTTCTAAGGGAGAGCAGGGACACCTCCTTGCAACTCACGAACAGGAAGGGCGTGACTTTGTCTAAATTGACCTGTGCAAATGACATGATGGAAAAACTTTTCGGTCATTTTTGTAAATGTGTTGATATCTTCCTGATCCCTAAATAGTAGCATTGTTACATACAATAATACGGATATCAAAACCAGATAAAAGCCCGCCATGAATATTACAGCAAATTTTCTGAGGGATGGTTTCCAGGGAGAATGCATAGAGCATTCCAGACAGTGCACAACCCTGCTACCACTATTCTTCAGCACACTTGCAGTGTCACTCTCAGTTTAAGGCCATGTTTAAACCCAATGAACAACTTTTCAGTTTTATCATATTCACTCTTGTAAAGGGAGGCATATAACTCAACTGCACTCTTCCTTATAAGGCCTGGTTCACGTAGTTCTTGCCCTGTGTCTGAAACCAGAGTGTGAACAGAGTTCCTCCTCCAAGTCAAAGAAGAAGCTAGAGAGAGCATCCATCTGTAGAACATTGTGTATTCAGGACCTCACCACCATACCCAGCACTGTAGTGTCTAACAGGCTGGCCAAAGCCATTGCCTCAGACAGTTAAAATTGCTTTTTGTTTGTCTAAAACCAGTCCAAAAAAGTTTATATGCTTCCTTATAACACATTTGAAATGCCAGTCGGCACTTTTAGGTACGAAAGCCTTACTTAATAGCAATGAATGATCGAAAAACCTACTGGCAAAGTCTTAACATTTTTTTAGGTGTTAAAAGTGGTGTTTTGGTTTAGGTGTTAAAATGGTTGCTGCTGCAACACCCGAATTTCCCCTATGGGGATCAATAAAGTATTATCTTATCTTATCTTATCTTATCTTATCTTATCTTATCTTATCTTATCTTATCTTATCTTATCTTATCTTATCTTATCTTATCTTATCTTATCTTATCTTATCTTATCGTATCATGAAAAAATAAAAAATGATCAAGACCGGCTAAAGAGATTGTGTTATCAATTCCACGAGACAATGTAAATTGTCTGCATCCTTCTCCATTCAGCCACCAGGTCATGGCAAGAACCCAGCTGACTCAGAGCATGCTCAGAGCCTAAAGAGGCTATGCATGATGATATGATCCTTGAATGCATTCTCGGTACAATTAAAATGCCCCACCAAGTAAACGTAATCGGACAACCGACAGTTTTTCATTTTTTTAATTGATTTTGTCCAAAACAAAATACTTATTTCTCTTCATCTTTGTTTTGGGGCTTGAACTAAAATGAAGGAAAAATGATTAAAAGCAGCTTTGGCTAAAAGACACCTTCCCTGAATAAGATGCTTATCTTATATGAAGTTTGGAATGAAGGTCCAGGAGAAGAAGAAGCCCACTCCTGCACAAGATGAAGTGCCAAATACCGTCCCTCTCCGTCTAGACAGCAGCCCACCTTGATACCTTCCTCACGGTGTAGGTATAGGAAACGTTAATTTCTTTGCCTCTCTTGCTCCGCTCATGTTTAAAAGCCCATGACGAATGATAGGTTACGGATACTACTAAAAACAGCCAATAAGAAACTGTAAAAGTGCTGAGGGTCCTGTTCTACAAGCCACTAACATAGCTGATTTCTGACTTTGGACATTTTTGGGGGGTTTATACATTTCCCTGTATGTAAAAACAGATTCAGCTATGTGTTTGATTTGTTGCCCGTCTGAATGATAAGAAACTGCAAGGTCAGGAAAATGGCATTCTAGATTTATACTCTTCATGCTCTTGGTTCACTTGAGCTTGTTCATCAGGTATTTTATAGGGTTAAAATGGTAAAATTAAAGTGTGTGTGTTGCGTGTTTGTGTATGTGTTCATGTGTGTGTGTGTGCGTGACAGAGAGTGAAACCTCAATGTAGTTGGAGCAGCAGTTCCCACTATCACGAGCGTCTGAGACATCGTGTTTCCCTGCCATCTGCTTGTCACCCGTTGTATAAGCGAGCATAAATTTTCGCTTTGTTCACCTTTGTTTTGGCAGTAGACTCTGAAGCTTCATGCTTCATCAACTGTGCTGCCCCATTCACTTCACCTGCCACACTATTCTTACTTATCTGTTTACTCACCTCACAAATAGCACCTGTTTCAGTCACCTTTCTGTCACTGTTCCCTGCTACCTTAGCAGCCTTGCTCATCTGGTTCTGTCCTGCATCACTCACCTCAACCTCACGTGTTGCATCAATGTGACCATCACCATAAGCTTCAATTCATCCATTATCTATACTGCTTGTCCTGCACTCAGATTTGCAGGGGCTGCTGTACCCTATCCCAGCTGTCATTAGGCTTGATGGGGACTGATCACTAGTCATTCCCATGGTAAAATATCGAGATAAACAATCATTCATTCACTCATTCATACATTTTAGAGTCTACAATCAACCTGCTGCATGTTTCTTGACTGTAGCAGGAATCCAGAGAAGCTGGAAGAAACTGACATGGATATGGGGAGAACATGAAAACTCCACACAGAATTAAATTTCCCCGGTGAAATCGAAGCATGGAACTTCTTGCTGTGAGTTGGAAGTGCCACCGTGCTGCCATCACCACAAGCTTCACTCACAATTACTGTCTCACCTATCTGCTCCATTCTTACATGATCCATCTGTCCATAAACCTAAACAGCCTCAACCTAATGACTTTGGCAGAAACATGAGCAAACTCCAGGCCATTCTATGGCGGCAAGGTGGACCGCACCATCGTGTTTTGTGGCCCTGACCAATGCACTACTTGCGTCACCAGCTGGCGGGGTAGCGGTGGAGGAACCAGATCAATCCAGCATGGATGCATCCTAAAGGCATGCCCCTCTTCATCTAAATCAAAGCACTTCATGTTCGGAGAGGTTGCTAATGTAATCATCGTCATGGACCGTGATGTGAAACTGGATGTTGAGCTCCTCATAGCAGCTGTCGTGAATCATAAACAGTTTTCTCTGCTGAGAGATAACATGTTTGGGAGACCTACATCAAGAAAGGACCTGTTCAATCAGTGAGGCCTTCTTCCTGTCCCTTTCCAGGCACAGGAAGAAGGCCCCTCAGGATCCACAGCATCTCCTCCTACCACATTGCCCTTTCCATTGGGTCTCCTCTTGGTTGTGTGCTGAGCCCCCTCCTGCTCACCTTACAGGCATATGATCGCTCCCCTAACTGCTGAACAGTGGTGCTGCTCTGAAAATGTGCTCAAATAAGACGATAACTATTTTTCCCTCATTGCAATTTGCACCAACCAAACATTGCACACTACCTGTTGTGTGCAATGTGCAAAACACCTTACCATGCCCATGCTTATTTATCAAACTAATACTTATTTTGTGTATTTTCTGTATATTGTGTTCATATAGCTTGTTTATATAGTACATGTTTAACGTGCCTGTTTTCTACACATCTTTATTTAATTTTATCTTGTATAGCTGCTTCTGACAAATTTTGTTCAATTCTCATGATGATGGAATGACAATAAAAAATTACTGAATCCTTGAATCATTCCCCTCAAGAGAAGAATAAGAATAAGAAGATGAAGAATAATAAGAAGAAAAACAACAACAAAAATAAGCAGAAAAAAAAATATGACTGATAAATTGACCGCGGAAGTGACATCTCTATATAGCCAACAATTTGGCATTAATCCTGATAACTGTTGACTCCGCCCAGATATTAAATCATTTCTTGACAACTGAAAAAATTGCAGGAAACTCTTGAGCTGTACTTAAGACAAGAATCACTGGTGGCTGCATTTTACCCTCTCACATCTGTTTTAAGGTCACAAAGTCATATTCCTGAGTAAATTTCAATATCAATTAAAACAATTTTGATCATGATTTTATATCCAGTACATGCATATATAATGCAAGATTGTTGTCTGGAATAATACACGTGTAATAATAGTGTTGAAATGCCAAGGTCATTATATTTTTTCTTCAAAATCAACCTGCGTAGCATCACTCCTATTTATCCTTGATGTGGCTTTCCCCTGAAAAATGTGTTCCCTTTATGTTTGCTGGCTGTATACTTTCACAAGGATTTAAGGAGGAAAAATCCATCTGTATGACAGTAAGACACATTATACTCAAGGACGTACATCGTGTGACTATCCGACATTTAAGTCATTATCTCTCGGTCTTTATCTGATGAGGGTCACACGAGTGAAAATAAAGAGGTAGTACAATATTGTCTCCTGTCATCCTGACTTTTTCCTTGTCTTTTGATCTCTTAAGCTCAATAATTGCCACATTATCTTACAGCCACGTTCGCATCGCCACAGACATCAAGACATCAGCGATTCCTGCTGAGCTCCCTCGGCTTGCTTTGCCTCGTGGAAAGTCTTTCTTGCCAAGTTGAAGCGATTGCAGCATTTCCATAAAACGCCCATGTTCACAAAGAAAATGGGGACATCTGAGAAAATATTGTAAAGCAGATGGAAGATTCAGGCTGCCATTAATTTTAGGAGTAACAGGCTTCCTGCTGTGTTTCTTGCACACACATGCAATTCAATGAAACCCATGTGTCATTATGTATGTAAAAAGAGTAGATGGGGAGAGAGTCGTCATTTGGACTCATTTAACCTCTAGCTGATGGGTTGTATTATCAAGTCATCCCTTGCCATATGTTATGATATGTCATGTTTGCGTCGTTTATAACTAAATGGACACACAAAGACACACATACATACACGCACACATTGCATAGATGAGCTTAGAACTCAAATAAAAAAAAATAAAAAAATACACAAGTTGAATTTAAATTCAACCACCAAAGTCAACAGGCGAATAGAGAATTGGCTCTTCTGCTTCCCGAGTTTCATTGATTTATAAAAAAAACAACAAAATGAGGCTACGACAAAACAGCAGAGCGAGCTAAGAAGCAAAGAGACTAAAATAAAAAAATAATGCTTTTGGTGTTGATTTTTCCACGTTACTATTTAATGCAAGAGATAAATATTCATAACTACAAATGTGCACAAACAAGACCTGACGTGAGTTTTCATGAGCCACAATCAGTTTTCTTTTGAAAAATAAATTAAATACAATTCTCTCTACATTCATGTTTATGTTTGTGTGTGTGTGTGTGTGTATGTATGTATGTATGTATGTGTATATATATATATATATATATATATATATATATATATATATATATATATATATATATATATATATATATATATAGATATATATAGATAGATATAGATATAGATATATAGATATATAGATAGATAGATCGATAGATAGATAGATAGATATTCTGATGACCTTTTGTGTTCTCTGTAAACATCAGGTATCTTGTGTCCCTCAAATAAATTTAAAAATATATTCAATTTGTCTTTGCCACAGTGACAATGACTTCAATGCCACTTTTATTGAAAATAATTTTACATTTACATAATGCTTCCATATTTGTTTCTTTTTTTTTAATTAGTAATAAATTAATATTGAAACTTAAGTTATGTAGTTTATTTTGTTGCATCTCAAGACATATCGTCCTAATATTTGTGTCTATATTTATTTGTCTCACCAATTTTGAGGAGGTTCCTCAATTTTCTACAGGATTTTGACATTTTTTACCATTTTCCTAAATGTATATTTGTAATTTTGAGGCTATTTAAAAATTATTTGCAAAGACTATTTATTTTTTTAAATCTCAAGATCTCTTCACGTACTGACAGGACAGGCTATTAATTGGAAAGATTTGAAGGGGTTGTCGGCCATCACAGAGTGCAAAATGATGTTGCCTTGACAGCTTCATCACACTGACTGGAACTCATCAACCAGAGCGGAAAAAACACACTTGAGTTTTTGATTGAAATGAAAAAGGCAGAAGTTAGGTGCAAAAAAAAGGATGTTTTCAACAGTCTTGTCAATGGGTGCTTCCTTGTGAAAGTCCTGATTATGGCGCAGCTACAACAAACAAAGACAAAAAAAAAGAAAAAAACTGACACTTGTACTTCAATGTCCATTAAGTCTCAGCGTGAGGCTGAAAAGCACCAGTCAATTTCCTTCTGCGCTGAGAGGCCAAACCTTTACAATGATACGGGTTTACTGATGAAGAAAAAGTGCTGAAAAAACTCAAATACGTGCAGACGCTTGTGGATTCGCATATATAAATGTATTACAGCATATTGGTATTTAAGAGTCACACTGTATGTAATGCTTTGTGGATTACCACTTCTTTTGCACCCCCAAAAAACAAACAAAAAAAAAAACACTTTATTTTATCTTTTGGGCTCTTGGGATCTTTTGCAGTCTGATTACTACTGTGGCAATCACAATATCTATTTATAGACTTTTTTATTCTATTCTACCTTTGGTGATGGATGTTACTGAAACAAAATACAAGCAATCAATGTAAAAAATTAAAAATTAAAAAAAATCATACCAGCGGTATTTCAGTTTGTTAAGTAGACGTGGGAAAAAAATACTGACTTATTTTTTACGTAATTTGTTTTTTCAGTTACCTTTTTGACATATATTGATTGTTTGATGATATGATAAGAACAAACTAGAGAACCTTAATATTTGGTGGAATTAGCCACACTATTATCATTATTAGTTTTTTATTATTAGCACTCATATGGGGACATTTGATGTTTTGTAAAAGCTATTTAATGATTGAATCTAATGCTTTAGAACCTTCTGACATCAAATACCAAGAAGTGTGAAAAGATAGATTAAATACTTACTACAGTTATGCTGAATAATGTTAAAATAAATGATAAAATGTAAATGATTCAGTTGGGAAGCATTCCATTTTATAAGTTATGTGCTGAAAAACAGCTATATACATCTACTTAATCTCCCATATTGTATAAAACTGAATGAGATGAATATGTTTGGAATCGTTTGACAGGTTCTTTCATACTTGTTGGCATTTATTTACATTACTTTGGAACTTCTGCTTCCTGGCATGAAATTATTTCACATGCTTATTCTTATAGATCTGGACATCACATTTAGATGCACATTTTTTTAATTGAATTTGGTTGGTAAATGCAAAATGAAATGAATATGGAAAGTTTTATGAGTTTTCAGCGTGGAGAACATCAGCCTCGCATTCAGCCTGGTGAAAATATTTACCTCTACTCATTCAGTATCTCAGAGACACATGCATGCCCACACACACACACACACACACACATAAACATACACGGCAACAGACACACACACTTACACATAAACATACACGCCAACACACACACACTTACACATAAACAAACACACACAGCTCCACTGAGGATAAAGTTGCTTTCTGCTTCTTCCCTGAGACATTTCAGGACTACAAATACCAGAGAGGTTACACTTTGAAAATAATCCACACAATGAACAAAAGAAAATATACACTCCTCTACAGCTATGAATCCTAATCCAGGAGGCAAAGCAGGAGTCACGAAATTACACAAATAAGCCCCAAAACATAAAAAAAGTAGTCTTAAAAGAAAAAATTCATGTGAAGCAGAAGAATAACAGATAACCGATTGAACCCTATCAAGATTACATGATGGAGGACATTTCTGAATGTCAGATATAGGTTGCATTTGTTTAGACATGTATCAGTTTTTTTTAATTGAATAAGAATTGTATATTACTCACTGCACAAACACATGTAGACTTAATGACAGAAAACAGGAACGTAGAAACTGCTGAGTGAGCGAGCTAGTGATCAAGTGAGTGAGTCAGAGAGTTAGTCGGTCAGTGAGTCAGTGAGTGAGTGCTTGATTGTTAACATACATATTGTACATTTCGAAATGCAAATAATATGATTCTGAACTACCCATCAATAATTATTTAAAGTGTAACAAACTCTAGAGAATATTCAATGAATATTTATACATACATGTATATCACAATATTTTTATGTACATTAAGTTCTTATCAGGAATTATGACAATGAGCAGGATTTTTAGATTTTTAGCAGAGATAAATAGATAGATAGATAGATAGATAGATAGATAGATAGATAGATAGATAGATAGATAGATAGATAGATAGATAGATAGATAGATAGATAGATAGATAGATAGACATACTGTTGGCAGACCCTTTACAGTGTCTTTTTACCTCTGGAGTCGAGATGCAGTTAAATTGCAGTTGACGAATGGTGTGCTTGAGAAAAATATGTAATCGCTTATTCGTAGAGATACTAGACCAGATGCACTGGCTTTGTCTTTCAGTCACAGCTGCTTTACAGCCTCAACAGAATGAAGTAGAAAAGACAAAAGTCTATTAAGGATATGACCAACATTAATAAAATAAGTGAGAACGGACACAGCGTTTGGGAGAAAAAATAAACAGCATCAAGTTGCAGGGATATAGGAACTGTCATTTTAATCGTTGAAACTTGAACAAATCATGCGACATAAAAATGTCAAAGTGACATCAGCTCACAGCAGCTGCAAACACACACACACACACACGCACACACACACACACACACACACACACACACACACACACACACACACACACACACACACACACACACACACACACACACACACACACA
>CAAKHD010013251.1:169900-187905 GCA_901007705.1 Fistularia tabacaria | reverse complement strand
CCCACCCCCACCCCCCCCACCCACCCACCCACCCCCCCACCCCACCCCACCCCAAAAAAAACAACACAACCCCACGCACACACACACACACACACACACACACACACACACACACACACACACACACACACACACACACACACTGATAAACAGGAGACATTACTATGTGTTTATCACTGCATAATCTCCAATCAGTTTCGGGCCTGGACCATGAAAGCAAGTTCTTTTTGTTCCGTCTCTCTTCCCAAGCACAAATCTTGCTGTAATTTTTGTGCCATCAAATTTACAAGGCAAAAACAACCAATAATAAAATGACTGTATTAATAACAATGTTATGATAAAGGGAGTGTGAAATGCAATCTAACTATGGAATGGCAGCCATTCATTTCCTGTCTCTATTTCAAGCATAGGATTTCAGGTGAATACTTCGGCCATCATGGCAGAAATATGTAATAAATCGTATAAAAAAATGCTGCTTTGAGAATAAAAAGAACTGATGACCGAGCTATTTTATATCAACCCTGAAGCTTGACAGACTATTTTGCTTAACACCAATTCACTTAAATCAGAAAATTAATTGATATAGTTTTGCAAAGCATTCTAACAAACACACACACACAGACACACATACGCGCAAAAGAACTCAGTAGACCGGCACACTCTTCCTGTTTAAGCCACTGATAATAAATGTGAAAAAATGAAGAGGGGATTTTATTAACTCAAGTGTTCTCTAAGATTACCATGTAAACAGAAGCAGATGGAGGTAATATTATTTGGATTGAGGATTAGAAAGATTTTCAATGAGGAAATTAAATTTACAAAGATACAGAACATATCTTTCTTAGACTTTATTTCGCCTCTCATTTGTCCTGAGTACATACTTCAAATGTCCGGCAATAGTCAGGTGTGCCCTTAAAATATAGCATTATTGAATTGTAATTGCTATATAATATAAATATTTAAATCAATTGCCATTTTGTGAAATTTGACTATCCTTTACAAGAGAAATGAATGTCTATATATATGTTTGGATAACATCATCGATGGTGAAAAAGACATTTGAAAAATAATGAAATATTTGAATTAATGAAGGTTTTAAGAGGATTACTGTTTTTGGTACATTTTCAGGTGAGAGCCTCTTTAATCGTACTGGGCAGAGGCTTTCTCCTGATAAATCTACCTCTATCTATTGACAGATATCTTTAGGAAAAGAATGTAGAGTAACAAGGTCATCATTCAAAACCAGGACTAACGGCCCAATGTGTCGTCTCACCCTTACAATTTCACCTGGGTTGATTTCAAATTATTTAAGTATTAGCGAGAGCCAAACAAAGCCGGAGGAGCCATTGTGAAGCAGGGAGGACAGTGATGTCTGGGTCGACTACCTTTTCCTGGGTAAGCTTCCAAAAATGTATCGATATCTGGAACAGACGGATGGAAACGATGATTCCAAGGGATAACACGTGAAAGAGAAAAACACTTATTTTCAACGTTGTCCTTTGATTTTAACAGGTTATAAGCCAGTTACCTTCGGCGGGTAGTAGCGATCAGCGTCAGAGGCTCAGTATTATTCAAATCTTTTATCAATGACAAATGTGATTTGGTAAAAAGTACCCCTCCGGTCTGTCTCAGTTTGGACCACAACCATTGTTAAAATACAGTCATGGTGGCCCGGAAAAAGGAAGACGGAGAGTAGAGTTTGCAGTTCATGTTTGAAGGTGTTCTGATGATTTTCCAAAATGAGTATTCATACTTGAGCAGTTCCTACAATCATTGGATCAGTAATTGCCATTGGCAGCCCACTGGTCAAGGGTCCTCCATGGCGGGTTGAAATGCAGAGAATAATTTCCCACACAGGATTTATAATGTATTTAAAACAAATGAATAAATAGATACATGTTCTTTTTAAATGTATCAACCCATTCCTTGCCTGGCAACCTTGATTTTGCAACCACCAAACACACACCCCACATTAAATTTCATTGTTCAAAGAAAGCCTCAGTGTCACAGTGACATTTTTCCCCGCTGGGGTCCACCAAGGAGCCCTCGCCTTCCCAGCTCTTTTGAGTGCATCTCAGCTTGAGTCTGCCGCAGGGGTCAGTCAGCAATCGACCTACCAAGCTACCTTCGGAGAACTCTCCCCGGGGATGGTCAGCCATTCTCTGCATCTCAGATGCTCACAGAAAGCCGCACCCAATTGCTTCATCGATATAATTCCAAGGATGCATAATGTTTGAAAATAGTTCTACAAGACCTGTTATCCAAGACGGCTGTGACGCAGCTGGAGAGCAGACTGTATCCTGTTAACAGAGTTATGCCCTACAGGAAGCTCACAGCCCACCGGTATCTTCTGATGTCACACTATCAATTGTTCTGCTGAGACACCAAAAGTTTTTAAAAGGAGTTTTTTTTTTTTCTTCCAAGACCGATATGCCATATGTTTCTCCAGCAAAATGAAATGAAGGCTGCAATCAAAACATTATTCAAGCACATAAAATATTTCAAACTGTAATGCTAGGGGTTGTCATACTTGAGACTGGTTAAACCTTCACATTCCTGCACTTTCAGGATCACAGAGCCACGATACAGAATACTCTGAGTCAGAGTAAAGCATGCAATTGAAGGGCTATTGATGATCAAAATAAGCCCATAAGCCTTATGGATGATAGTAGCCTCTTCTATACAGTGGAAAGTTCGAATTTATGTGTCTACTTAATTGAATTGTCATATATTTTTTTAATTTATTTTTATTATTAATTTTTATTCCCAACATTTCAGAAAAAAAAACAGTTAAGGCTTTTTATTTGATAATGCGTCATGCAGTCGCCTCACTTTGGTTTGACAAGAGCGTATAGTTTAATGCGGTATTGACTGCGGGGGATGGTATTACAAAGCATCTGCTATGAGAAGATCAGCAAGAACGGGATGAAAACAAACGATGTAGATGTTTTATATCCCCCGGAGCTCAAACATCTGAAGCCTGTGCCACACTAGCATGGAACAGACTGACCAAACGCCTGGGAGCAGAGACTGATTGTCACAGAGGCAAAAGTGCCCAGCTGCAAAAGTGACTTAAATACTGCTTTTCAAATAATTCTTGCGATGGGATCAGAATGAAAAAAAAAAAAAAAACATGACTAAGCAATATGAGCACCAAGGAAGAGGGAGTAAAAAGGGGCGACTATTTTTGACGCTTTGAGGAGGCAGTTGGATCTACGACATTACAACCAAATCAAGATCGTGCAAAAATACAGGCCTTTGTCAAAATGGGAAAAAAATCAAAGGTACTGGCCAAAAAAAAGTAGGAAGGCAACATGAATTGGACAGACACTCTCAGGCCATGCTATACATTGCAGGTGTTTCAGAAAAAAAAAAAATACAGATCATTAAAAAGGACTGAAATTGTCGTACTTTTTCTATCCCCTCCAACATCCTGATGCAGTAACTCGTGCATCCCAAGGACGGAAATCCCAGACACAAGCTCAAGAATGTTTTGTGCGCTATCCATTGCAGCGGGGAATGCGCACTGGTGAAACCGAAGATCTGCTGCACGAACAGATGCCGTCGACAAAGAAGAACCGGCTCCTTGCACCGGGATTCAGCGGTTCTATGACAAAATAAGGACCATGGCCACCATGGCCACTGCTTTGAAGGTGGTTGTGTTTGCATTTTGGCTGGGGTGAGTAGATTGTTGATGAGAATGATAAGGGAGTCCATCATTGTGCAAGGCCCGACTGGAATGACCATCTCTAAGCGGAGAACATGGTCTTTGACACAACCTTCCAGCATTGATTCCCTGTCTGTCTATCTACCTATCTATCCAATCTATCTACCTACCACTTTTCAATCTATCTGGCTGACTGGGCATATAAATATGTAGAGTATATGAAGAAAGAGAACAAGAGAGAGCAACAGAGAGAGAGAGAGAGAGTAAATGACAAAAAGGTCAGTAATAATGAGAAGAATATAATAATAGCATTAATAATAATAGTAAATATAAGCTGCAGATAACTCCAAATGCACTGTTCTCATTTGAGGACTCAGGGTTGCAAGAGATAAACACTAGCAATTAGTATTCAAGTGCTTATAAATAGTTTATGATTCCCTGGACACTTATGTGACCTGGAGAATGCTTAGTGATTCACATGATTATAAACAAGCATTCTTGTATATTAAAAAATCAACAAAAACAGTAAACTCAACTACATAAATCGATGAAAAGCAGACTTGAATTGCAGATGTACATGTCAAACTTGGAGCTGCAGAAATTGAGCAGCAGGCTGACCCCTTCGTTGACCATGCCACATCCCTAGGCTGAGAATCTTCCTCTGTATAAATGTAATTCTCCAAACTCCTCTTCCCCCGCTCACTGGTAGAATATTCTGTTGCTGGCTAAGGACATGTATATTTTTCTTTCATTCTTTCCTTCTATTTCCTCTTCCCCTTACACTTCAAAAACAACCAAGTTATGATTACAGTCAGCTAAAATGTGCAAACTATAATTAAAACCATTGAAGAACACAGCATGAGACATAATGATATTTTTATGAAAAAGAAAATGGGGACAAATTGAAAAAGAAATGGCATAACTGTCAATAATCTATACACACCACTCAAGTTAAAACAGCATGTTCAGTCAAATTAATTAGTTTGGTTATTTAATATTGGTTAACATTTGATTAATTGAGATATTTTTCTTTGTGTTACCATGGTGATAATCCAAACATATTTGATTTGATAAAAGGCTGAATAAAAATTTAATTTTAAATGGGAATTTTGTGTATTTCCTTAAAGTGAGTGAGTTAGTAAGTGAGTGATTAACTGAGTAAGTAACCATATGTTGAGTGTGCAGGTGAGATAGTGAGCATATGATTGACTATGTTAGTGAGAGCTTGAGTGTGCGAGTGAGCGATTGAATGAACGACAGCTTTAGATGGTGATAGTGTGACACTGAGTGACTGGGTGTGACTTATGGCGCAAGTGACCGATAGAGCGCATGAGTAAGTGAGTGAAAAATTAATTGTGAGATTTGGTGCACATAAGCAAGTGAGTGAGTGAGTCAGTGAGCTAACAAGCAAAACCGTGTCTGAGTGGGTGAGTCAGTAAGCATATGAGTTAGTATTCAAGTGGCAGAATTTGGGTTTGAGTGAGTTAGTGAATGTATGAGGGTTTGAGTAAGTAATAGTGTGACACACTACAACACTACGACTCTGTGTTACTAAGTGGGCAACAGACCGACAGAGTGATAGGGTTAGTGAGTGAGTGAGTGAGTGAGTGAGTGAGTGAGTGAGTGAGTGAGTGAGTGAGTGAGTGAGTGAGTGAGTGAGTAGCCAAGCTAAGAAGCAAAGCCCTGTACGACTGAGATATTAAGTATATGATTGTGATATCTGTATCACACTCTGTATATGAGTGTCCTAGTGAGCTAGTGATTGAATGAGGATTTGAGTGAGTGAGAGTAAAATAAACAAGTTAATGAGCAAATTATAGACCGTCAGAGTATTTGTGTTAATGAGTGAGTTAACAGTCAGGGTGTGAGTGAATGACTGAGTGAGTGAGTGACTGACTGAGTATGCTCAAGTGACAGTGCATTTGTGTGTTTGTTTGTTTCTGTGTGTGTGTTTACATGTGTGTTTGTGTGTTGTTGTCTTTGTGTGTGTGTGTGAGAGAGAGAGAGAGTGAGAGAGAGTACATGAGCAAGTCATAAAGTAAGTGTGTGATTGAGTCAGTGCATAAGATAGATGATGCTGCTGCTGCCCAATGACAGACTAAACTGTTAAAAAGCTTGTTGTTGCAGAACATTCTAATTTCTCAGAGCTAATGGGTTTTAATCTGCATTTGAAGAAATCAGTCTTTGCTGATGTTACATCATCGCCGTCATCATCATCGTTATTATCATCACAGACATCTAGAGAGGGGGACCTAGTAGCAAGGAGCTTTGGCATGGATCCATATCCATATTTATTTATTCATTTATTCTGTGATCACATTACTGAAATGGCTGTTTCCTTTTTAATGTCGAAGAAATTTTTCGGAAATATATTCAAAGATTTATAATTTTGCCTCCACTCCAGTCACCTCGGGCAGTAAAGATTAAGCAAAAACACAAAGCTATTGATGGTCTAGGCTATATTTTTAAATCCTGATCAGGAGGAAGTCAAACATGAATAAGACACATTTCATACAGAATGAAGATCCATGTTTTCATACAAGACTAGTGACTTCAAAATGAGAGACCAGTTTTTTTCTAAAGTGACAATGTAGCTGAGGCATTAGAAGGGATCTTTGCCAACCATAAAAATGTATGTTATAGCAGGTTATCTATCACTCCCCATATTCCCATGTGCCCTTGAGTCACTGGGCTGAGAGAATGGTACACACACACACACACACACACACACACACACGCACACACTGCTCAGTACAGTACTGTTTAAGCATGGTTGAGCACCAATGAGCCTGCTTTTAATGTAACCAACCACACATCAAGAGACTGTGTTGAAACGCCAATGCTTTTTCACTGTCAGAGTGTGTGTCAATATGCTAATGTAAGCAGTCAGCCAAAGACAGACACATCCAGTGCAGGGTGGCAATGACCTTTTAAAAAACATATAAATGCGCCAACATTGCGATTGGTATTTGTTTTTGCTGCATGGCTGGTTGCATTAGCCGTAGTGTTTATCTGCTGTCGTTATTTGCGTAGATATGTGAGAAAAAAAATAATAAAATGCTTTATCTTTCAATCAATCAATCAATCAATCAATCAATCAATCAATCAATCAATCAATCAATCAATCAATCAATCAATCAATCAATCAATCAATCTATCAATCTATCTATCTGACGGGAACTTGATCCAGTTTCCGGACTTTTTCAGATATTCCTCAGTAGACAATATATTTATGGTGTACCCTGCAAAATTCAATTATCATCAAATGAGTGGTAAAATAAATAAATGAATAAATAAATAAAGTATGAAGAAATAAAATGAAAAAATATTCATGCTGATATTATTCATACCAAAGGGCCATGAATAATTTGAGGCTTGATAGTACAGTATAATGTATATATATATCTGGTTACATTAAATTTCTCAGGAGGGAGAATGGGATATAATTTTATTTATTGATTTACTTTATTCCAACAGGCTCACAAATGTCCACCAATGGGTTTGGGGGTTTTCACCACGACAGGCTCCAACCAGGTGACCTTCCAAGCCCCTAGAGCCACCTTCTGCACGTGAGGATCAGACCGCAAAGGTCCCTGCCTTGGTGCATCCCACCTGCTTGGCCTCTCCTATGGATAGTGATTCCATGGGAAAGGGAAGCCATGTTCTCCTTTGGGGCTTTCAGGCCCAGCCACCAGTGGCTCACCATCAAGCCACCACCCCGATGCCCAGCTCCAAAGATGGGCATTGGGGATTTTCTGAACTCTGTCTGGTAAGGGTGAACTTCCCAGTTGCACATAGTACCGAACAAGTGTTCTCCGACGATCACTGCGACTTCGCAAACCCCTCCACCACAGTAAGATGGTCACTCGAGAAAGGTTAGTAAACTTAAACGTCAAATTGCTTTTATTTATTTATTTATTTATTTATTTATTTATTTATCTATCTATCTATTCATTCATTCATTCATTCATTCATTCTGTTTGGATTTGGCAATTTTCGTCTTTTACTTTTGGTTTTTCCCTTCAGGGGTCACCACACCTCCTCCATCTAACCCTACTCTCTGTATCCTCTTCTCTCATACCAACTAACTTCATGTTCTCTTTTACCACATACATAAATCTTCTTGTTGGTCTTCCTCTAGGCCTTCTGCCTTGCACTTGCACCAACCCCAGCATCCTTCTACCAATACATTCAGTATCCCTGATCTGTATATGACCTAACCATCTCAGTCTGGCTTCCCTAACCTTATCCCCAAAAAAGATCTAACAAGTGATGTCCCTCTGATGGACTCATTCCTGATCCTATCCATCCTTGTCGCTCCCAAAGAGAACCTCAAAATCTTCATCTCTGGAGACCCCAGCTCTGCATCCTGTCTTCTCTTCAATGCCACTTTCTCCAAACTATACAGCATTGCTGGTCTTGTGCACCTTTCCTTTCATTCTGGCTGTTATTCTTCTATCGCATTATATCCAATATATACTTTTCTCCACACATTCCAACCTGTTGTAACCCATTTCTTCACCTTTTTTCCACACTCTCTGTTACTCTGGACTGTTGACTGTACTTAAAACACTCCACCTTCTTTATCTCTACTCCCTTTAACCTCCATCGTTCCACTCTGGTCCCTCTCATTTACACACAAATATTCTCGTCATTCCTCTCCTTTGCATATCCTACCTCCACATCTCTAGATTTTTTTCCAGCTGTTCTCTGCTCGTATTACAGATCACAATATCATCTGCAAACATCATGGTCGATGGAGATTCCTGTCTAACCTCATCTGTCAGCCTGTTCATCACGACTGCAAACAAGAAGGGGCTCAGAGCTGATCCCTGATGTATCCCCACCTCCACCTTGAACTTCTCTCAATTCTTCACATCTCCCTTACGGGGCAGTAGTCAAGAAAGGCAGCATACATTTTAAGAAGGTAGAATTAAAGAGTAACACAACAATTCATAAGCCACATTCTTGACCTCACACATCTTACCACCTAGCAAACGGTCTCATTGTGGAAAAACGTTGCCTTTTACAAATACTCAGTCTCTATAGCACCACCTTCAGAAATACTTTTCCAACATATAACATTAATATCAGAGTGTACACTGCAAGGGTCAGCGCAGTTCAGACACTTATTTTTGTCTCAAGCTAACAGCCACAGCAGCTGGATTATGCTCATCTGTTGCAAATCTTTTTCTTGTGACACATATACAGGGTCAATATGTGACAAAGAAATAACAAGGTAGACTGAATTCTCTCTTTGTTAGAGAAAGAGCAACGAGCTAATGGCAGATAAGGGCCTCTTTATTGGTGACCTTTTGTCTGCCATAAATGTCAGTCTTTTAATACCACAAGTCTTAAGTTTTACTTGACAGCTTATTCAGGAGGTGTACAGGATAAAGGAAGATACCACAGAGAGGACAGGGGGTTTCAGATGAAAATACGGCCTAAATATTATTTCCTCCCAATATACCTTGATATTTTTTTGGAATTGGAAAAGCCGGATCTCTTTGTTTTTTTTTTCAAGTGTGTTTTTCTTTTTTTTTTTTTACATCTACAGGAATAGCCCATTTCATAGGAAGCACTGACCATTAGATATTCTTTTACATTATTTTTTAATTTGAGTAATTTTGAAATATCATCGGCATGCAAGAAAGTGTGAGACTAGGCTTGCATTATTTTTTCCTCTATTTTTGATGGTTATTTATCAAAATGATTCCTCCTTAATACAAAATACTGACTATTATTACAACCCCGTTTGCAAATGTTTGGATCGCATTGATATATATATATTTTTTTTTTTTCAATTACAACTTAATTGTTAATTATTTTCCCTCTCTGGAATGAACACAGATAAATATTTAAATGTCAATTTACATGCCATGAATCCAGTAAAATGTAGTTTATAATGCTGACAGTCATTACAGTACTCAGATTTTTTTTATTATTATTCCAATGTACAGTCAGTATTAAAAGAATTTATTGAGTGTGAAAAATGTAAAACATGGTAGCTACTCCTCATCAGATAGCCTGTTGAAAATAGAAACAGTCTAGCTCCTGCTTCACATTTGCCAACATGATATCAGTGCCATGAGATTGAAGCAACAACCGTGTGCCTCCGGAGAACCCATTTGTCCAAGAAATTTACATCCACTCGTATGATAAATTGCCATCCGGATCTTGTGCGAGGTAAGGACAAGCTACATGAGCATCTTCATCTGGTCATTTAATTTTAAAGGAGCCGCGAGGGCAATCTTCAGATTGATCAATCACTCTCATGTCTGGGGTTACAACTAAGTGAGGAGCATTAGGATTGATGACAAACCCACATGGCGGAAAGAAGTTCCCACAGACTGAGGGGTATTTCTGTGACAGTTCTGCTGCAATATCACTTTGCATTACTTTTGTGCACTTTTCTTTTATCCCTGTAGATTGACTGTCAAAGTCACCTCATCCTGAATGCCCCCTTGTAAAGCTGGTTGATGTAATATGTTCAGAATGCATGGGACGCCAGAGAGTGTTGTCATTTTGGTATCTCGTTTCTCGAGTCCCTAGGAGATCGGGACTGCGATGAATCGCTGAGTCCTTTAATGAGAACTGCTCGGTTTGTGTCCCCAACAATAAGAAGGCAAAACGTGAGCCTGTGCAAACCTTTCAATACTCTATTTTTGGCTGAAAGTACACGTCTAAAAAAATTATCAGCCTTGATAAAAAAAAATCTACATAGAATATAATTTTCAAAAAGTTCTGCGTGGATCAACAGTAATATTTGATATTCTCAACATTTATCAAACTAATTGCAGGGTAAATAGATAGATAGATAGATAGATAGATAGATAGATAGATAGATAGATAGATAGATAGATAGATAGATAGATAGATAGATAGATAGATAGATAGATAGATAGATAGATAGATAGATAGATAGATAGATAGATAGATAGATAGATAGATAGATAGATAGATAGATAGATAGATGAAATTATCTTGTAAATCTAGCTATTTGGTTAGCAGGCTACATAATTGTCCACTGCAGATACATGCAATTAAATGTTATATTCAGTCATACACTCAATTTAATTGACTGCATTCCATTTTTTCCCCCAGGCATGTCCTTTTCTATTTCAGATTTCCACACAGCTTCAGCAGAGCAAAACTGACACGTGAATGGACCACATTCCTATAGATCTCTTTTTAGTGTACTGCCAACTCAAAGCCCCTTTCAGTAGATGCACATTCATTATATCACACACTGGTGGCAGAAGCTGCTGCAGGAGGTGCCAACTTACTAACACGTTTATGCACATCGATGCCATTAGGGGCACAGTGTCTAAATGGAGATGAACTGGCCATCTCTTACTTTTGATATTGAGGGTAAGTATATTGAGGATGTGGTTTTGTTTGAGGAATTACAACTAGACTTCAATGTGTTCTTTAAAAAAATTAAGAAGAATGTGTAAAAGATGTAAAAAAAAATATATATATATATAAATTATAAAAAAAACTCAGGTGGCCTTTCTATGTGGAGTTTCCATGGAGTTTCCATGGAGTTCCCCCATCAGTCCAAAAACATGCAGAAGGTTCATTGGAGACTCCTAATTGGCCAGATGTGGGATGGGATAATGAACATAAATGTGGCCCAGTGGTTAAACAGAGACTGGTCCAGGGTGTATTCTGCCTCTTGTCTAAAGCAGCTGGGGTTGACAACCCTGACCACATGACTGCAGAATAGGCAGTATGAATGAATTATTATTGGGTTTTTTTTAATTTGTTTTTTTACTTATCGAGCCGCACAGATGTGCGTATCAGCAAATTCATAGGAATTCAAGCTCAAAGAAACTAAAGCTAGAATCATCTGATTAAAAAATGAAAAAAAAAAATGAATGGCATGGCAAATCTGTTGTGAGTCCTATTTCTTCAGTTTAAAAAACCAAAACTTAAAATGAATATCAGGATTCAAAGCGGTGCTTGGTTGTTTTCAGTTCTAGGAAAGATGGAAAAGTTGATGTTCACTCCCCTTTTATGAGCTAATTTTTGGTTTGATGTTTTTTTTTTCTTTACAAGACCTGTAATATGATTTTTTTTTTTCTGCGTGTGATGTTTTTTTTTCTTTTACAAGACCTCCTTTCTCTCAATCCCCCTTTAGTTTTCAGCCCATCCATCCATCAACCACGGCTTCTGCCATTAGGACACAGGTTACAAAGAACAGGATTGTTCATGTTTCAGTGTGCCTCCAACAAGATAAAGGAAAATAACCTCAATGTGTCACCGCCCCTGACATCCATGTTTAATTCTGTTGAAAGCTCAGCAGGACCTTCAGTCACCATTTCTGTCTAAGACCAGAAAGGCTCAGTATTTTCAGTAACATTAACCCTATAATCTAAATGTATAGTAAAAATCACAGCAGAGATGTACAATGTAACCACCACATGGCAACAGTCCAAACAAAGAAGAACAGTCAGGAGAGAAAAAAAAAATAAAAAGAAAAAAATGTAACAATTTCACTTTACTGCTTCTTCTCAACCCTCTTATGCTAATATTATTTTTTCTTCTTTTTTTTTTTCTCCAAGTCCTTATAAAGTTAATACAATTGCACAGAATTGTGGATGAAGAGATAAGAATATGCAATATTATCCTAATACTATTTTAAACAACATGGATGGATTTTTTTCTTTCTTTAGATATCAGTAGCTACATATGAGACCAAGTCTTCATGGGGCATGCTTTATTTTGAATAACCAAATGATGCAATGCTATTTTTGTAGCTGACTTCCTGTCATGATCCATCTGCCGATACTTAGCTCACCTTATCATTATATGTCATGATGGGCCAATGAGACTAGACTAGTGAAATAAAGGTGGTGCTATGTTTAAATATACCTCAACAACATTAACATGTTATACATATTTTATTATTCACCTCAGAGCAATTTTAGGTCTGTATTTTCCTGAAACATATGTGTGGCTTTAACTGTGTCAGTGGTTACACACTGTTGCGAGAGATACATCTGATTTATTATCATTAAAAATTATGGTACCCTGGAGATTTTTTTTTTCTTAAATGTAATTATATTATATATTTTCTTATTTTAACATGTAATGTTTTTCGAGAATCCAATCAATCATAAAATGTTTTTGGGTGGGGTGGGTTTGAGGACTGCCTAGTTGCTCGTGAGAAGTGGAAGTTGCTAATTTGAAAATCAGGGTTTCTGAAAGTACTTTTATAAACACGGGAAAGCCACCAACTCCACTGAAATGGACTGGCCGACTTGGCTGGTTTATCTAATTTAAAACATAAACAAAAACCCACTGAGAGGGAGCTAGTTGCAGGATTTCTGATGACATTTGGTAACGGAATGTTGTCTATTTACATTTCTCAAAGTTTCAGAGGTTAGAAGAGGCATTGAGTTTCTCCATTCTCCCTCTCTGTTGTTCTATCACAATCCTTCTCTGTCTTGTTGTTATGATGCATGTTTCTGTATTTTGATTGGCTGAAGGGCCAACAATTTTCCTCAAAAAAATCAAAAATTAAGTGACTGAGACAGAAAGAATTCAACTTGGTGAAATAGTTTAATAAAATGGAAAATAATAACAATAAATAAATAAATGGTAGGTGAAATAAAATGCCTCCACAGTTCCCAATCCTTTGGAAAATACTATCTTTTGAATGGGCACTTAAAGATGTAAATCAAGAACAGGGGAACCAAATTTAGATCTGGTTTCCAGGTAGAAAGAAAACGTTTCACAGAATGTTCCTACATCATTGATAAAATTCCTTGGACTTCTGATTTCAAATGTAGCGAGACCTTGAACAACCATATATCATCCACTGTTGCATAAGTAATCAATTTAAGGCTGTCCTTTACAAACACAGCATGATCATCAGCATATATGTTGACGTGCATGTGCCCGATCAATATTTTACATTCAGCTACATATGATCAATTTCTCATGAATGCATAGTTATGAGAGGATAGCGCTTATGGTATTCACTCTATGGTAACATTATGTAAAATTCAGACTCACATGTTCATGTCAGTGAAGTTATAAGCACATAGGATTAATGAACCATGAGAAGTAATTTCACTTTGGCTGTGACAAGAAGGCTCAGCTACAGTCGATGTTTTATACGCATTCAGGTCATGGCTATACAGTATATGACAATGGGATAAAGAAGAGGGTTCTGTGATTCATTTGGATGAAAAGTTGCTCAGTGTCAAATTATGTTACAAAAAAAAGGCTGAGCATCCACTGAGTTTTGAGCGCTGTGTAACAGTGGAGCAAGAGAACTGGAGACTTCAAACACTAACACCTGTTCTAACCCTGCAATACTTGAACAAATCAAATATCTTAATGCTGTTGGACTGTCATTATTTCAAAATGTTATTTGATCAAATGAATCATGAAACCATTTCATGGGATGTGACTGTCCAAAAAAAAATCGGCTACGGCTTCTTTCTCAAAGTATATCTATGGGAAAAACACATTTTGGGACCAATGACGATGACATAATTTATATTCAGCGGACCACTTTGACCATTTCCTTTTTTCTATGTCTCGCTGTCTTAATACTTTGAATGTATAGTTGCTTTACCTGTATTTTTGTGTATACAGAAGAAGCAGAGCAGTACCGTAAGAAATCATGAGGACTGCATAGTGGGAGTGTAGCAAATTGTTCAAATACCATGCCATGTCACATACAGCATTGGAGAAAAACATTGCTCTGCCTTCCACCAGAATAATAAAGATATTTGTAATTCTTATGACCTGGCTTATCATAGTCACCTTCCATGTTGCCTATGCCTGTATGCCTATAGTATGATCCTCCTTTGTTAACGCATTTTCTGTCATTTGAAAATTTCGACCCTGGTCTGCCACCTACTGGGTGTTTCCCTTTACAACTGTCGTCTGATGTATTGGACCCATGTGAAATACGCAGGGAATAACATAGCTGGTGTCTAAATCCATCCATTGTCTACCGCTTATCCTACTCAGGGACACGGGGCATGCTGAAGCCTATTCCAGCTTCCGTCGGGCGAGAGGGGGGGTTCACCCTACAGGGGGTACACCCTACATCCTACAGTCAATTGCAGGGCAATGTATTCGGACAGACAACCATTCACTCTCTTAGTCGCACATCCGGGCAATTTTCCAATTAACATACTGCATGTTTTTGGACTGTGAGCATGCAGACACGGAGAAAACATGCAGACTCAACACAGAAACCTCCCCTGTCAGGAATCAAGGCAGGGTCCTTCGTGCTGTGAGGACAAAGCTTTCTTCTAACTAATTTTCATATATTTAGTAAAGAATGTGTATATGCATCACATCATGTTAGCAAAAAACACCTGGTAAAACAACAATACTACATTTTCCAATGTATCAGAAACACACTTATCCATAAAGATTGTTCAATTATGCTACGTCATTTTTTTTTCTATTTTAGAGAAAATAATGTCTTTCAACATTAAACACAAATGGTAATGTAACTGAAAATAAGATGAGCCTAAAACTAAGGGAAATAGCAACAACAAAATAACGCTAAAAACTTTGCTCCTATGTTATTCACTTGTTGCAAGAAGATTTAAAAATTGCAATATACCCGCAGATTAATAAGTGCCCGAATAAAACAACATTAATGAATAAGCTGTGGCATTTTGTTTCAGAGAAAATATATGGAAAAGGAAACCTTTTCAAGAATGAAAGAAAGCTTCATGTTTCAACAACATATACATGGCATATGTCAATGTCATATAATATCTGAGAACCAGTCTGTTCATGTTCGTAAGGATTTGTTGGTGTCACAATCCTTCAAGTATGACAAAAAAGTTTACAAATATTGAAGTTTACATAGACAGATTGGTCAATTATTTCGACATAACATGGATGTGCTGGTAACCGTATAATTGAATCCCCTAGACCTTTCCTTGGCACTCTCTCCCCAGAGGAACCCCAACTCTTGCTCTGTGACACTCTCACACTCTGATGCCGAACGTTGCACATGCATGAAATCCACGTTGTGTGATGGTGTGAGTCAAAAAAAAAAGAAAAGGGAAAAAAAAAAGAATTAGAAGATGCAACATTTTGTTTTCCAGGTTAAATCAGCAAATCAGGTCAGGTTTGCAGCTCAATTTTTTATTTTTTTTCTACTGCAGACAGTTTGGACTGTTAGTAGAATCAGGTGGAACTAATGACATTAACAGTGGCTTTGTCCTATTCAAGTCTCCCAATAACAAATGACAGGGTGACAGCTAGTTGGCAAAGGATTTCTACCGTTGTTCTTTTTCGTCGTCACACCTGTGCCTCCCCGCTGCTGTACAAAAAATGCTTGCAGTTAAGAAAAAAAACATAGAAACAATAGAAAGTCTGATAATTAAAAAAAATGGATTAGGTAAAGTGAGAAAACAATAAATTGTAAATCCAATAGAAATGTACTTGACAAACCAATCCAATAAAAAAAAGAATAAGAGGCGAAGTGGCCATGGAGGTAAAAATAACGGAGGATTGGATGACTGACGCCGAATGGGTTTGTAAATACACACCAGGGTGGGTAGACACTCGGAAGGGGTGGAGAAAAAGACAAAGACAGGAAGTAAAAACGTGCTCACTTTCAACATAAAACAGGAAGCCACGAGAGTCAACATACTGTTTCACCTGAAAACCAACAGAATGATTAAAATCTGGTGTTAATATTATTAAAAAACACATTTCTAAGAAAATAAAATCCTTCGGCAAAAACAGATGAAAGAAAATGTCACCTCCTGAAACGTACATATTGTTTGGATTATGCCGCAGCAAAATATTAAATTTAAAAACAGTAGAGAATGGTGTCTTTGACACATATATCAAGATTATTTTTATATTGCATCCATTTCCATGGACTTTATTGGAATTTGTTTTGTCCAGCAATTTCTCTTAACATGAAGAAGAAAGGTACCATTTTCCCGCTCAATTGAAGCTCTTGTGTGCAACAATACCACTTGTATTTGAGCAATAACATTGACAAAAAAATGTAAGTCTTTCTCTTGAAGTATTTTTCATCTTAAAATGGGATAACGTACTATTTTCATTATTTGATTTTGGTGCAAAGAGCAAACAGTTAGACTGCGTTCCATTGCTCTCACGTCGAAATTCTATTATTTATCGCAAGTTACAGCCTGACTCTCTGCAAGTCCATTTGAAATTGTATTGTATTGGATCACCAGGGCCACGGTTACCAAGCGCAATCTCGGGGATGCAAAATGCAAAAAAAGAAACAAAAAAATGTGATCATCCACACCAAAATGGTCATCACTACTCCATGTGTGTATGTGTGTGTGTGTGTGTGTGTGTGTGTGTGTGTGTGTGTGTGTGTGTGTGTGTGTGTGTTTGTGTTTGCGTGTGTGCGAGTACGTGCTTGCATGTGTGTCTGGATGGTGGGTGTATATTTTAATGGGAACCAAAACATAAAAGAGAAAAAATATTTTAAAGTTAGAAAATGCTAATAAATAATAAGAAGAAATTTAAATTCGAAAAAAATATGAGGTGATATCCCTTTATATGTTTATGAAAAAATATAAACTGCTACATAAACAGATGTTTAAGACCAAGGGATTTCTGTTGAAAACTGTTTTTCAATCATATTCTCAGACAATAGTTTGGCTTTGTATCACACACGCAAACACACACACACTCACACACACATGGGCGCGCACATCCGCATGCGCACATACATGTACACACAGACACCCAAAAAGACACACACGCTCACGAACAGGCACACATGCACACACACACACACACACACACACACACACACAGACATGTGTGTATGGGACAAAGAATCCTTTTAAAAAGGTCCATGAAGCTTTCATCAGCTGGAACTCCAGCCTGAGCACCCCCTCGACAATACAGTCACACACACACATGAGTTTGGGAATACCTTGAGACACAGATACACAGACACAGACACACACTCACTCAAATGCACAAGTGCAAACAGACACATTGAGAAGAAATAAATCTTAATCTTAAACATAGCATTTTTTGAAAATTCACTTTGACAAACATACATTCTTTCACTCTCTCTCTCTCTCTCTAAGTCAAGCAGAAACACAAAATTAGCCATAGTGATGAAAACACATGACTGCAGGAGTAACTTTTTCTGTCCATGCATTAATGACCTGCAAACAAAGCCCCGACTGTTAAAATACACACATGCACACACTCACACGCAAGCACACACACACACACACACACACACACACACACACACACACACACACACACACACACACACACACACACACTCACACACACACACACACACACACAGAAGATCACCCCCTCCACTCCCATTCAA